>VYZR01083807.1:7223-32447 GCA_013400675.1 Oxylabes madagascariensis
GAAGCTCCAGCAGGGAGAACATAGGGATTTGCAATAGTTACTCCCTGGCTGACAGTATTTTGACAAGTAGCCTGGCAGACATGGATTACCTAGCAAGCTGACCTGCCTTCAGGTTCATAAATAGCCCACAGAGTCAGGCATATTGTAATTGTTTAGGTCCTGGGAAACTTGTTTGTGAAACATGTTGATGATCGGTGCTTCCAGTCACTTTTACTTATCTGTTCTCTGCTCTTTATGTGGTTACAACACGTGTTTTAGAAGCATGTAGGAAGAATTTGTGCTTTGTGTACGACCACTGAGCAGAATTACGCAGACTAGAACTGTTCAGTCACAAACATGAACAAAGTCCACTGGATGCTTAGGGTCACTCCACAGACCAGCCAAACAGCAGTAAAGGACTTGTGCACTTGGTTTACTTTCTGCTGCCCATCTGGCTATGACCTGAACTTAATTTTGGTAAATAGGTTAGTCAAACATTTTGCTTTCTATAACAATTTTTGTTACCCATTGGGATGTTTTGATAAACACAGGGTCATTAAACATGATTAAATAATTCAATTTCTCCAGAAACTGAAAAATATTATGGTGCACTTCTTAGCTGTATACCCACAGAGCCAATCTTTCACCTGCACGTGTTTAGGTGAAGTGTACCACAAAATTCACTACTTCTGCACTCAGTACAAAACACCTTTTCCAGACTTGCTTTACTTTTCATATACATAGATACGTCAATGTTCTCCAGAAATGTTACATTACAAAAATATAAAGGCAATACATTTTGCCTATTAAATGAGGAAGGAAGACCAATATGACAAATTGCTTGCTCTGAGAAAAGCAGAGTTTATAAATAAAAACAGTAAAACAGACAACTATAGAGCAAAAAAACCCAACACCCAAAGTAACTCTTACAATTCTTTGCCTTTGAACAATTTTGCCCTCTAATGAGGCCTTGGTGGTAAAACTAGCCATTGACTTTGTTGGTGTTAGTATCAGTTTCTGATGTGGGGAAAAATGCAAAAAACCTATCTTGCTCGATGTCAGATATTCCACGCAGATGTAAGGAAGATTTGGGCTTCTAAGTTAAATATTCATGAGTGGTAACCAAAATCCTGGTTTGGAAGCCACACGTTTCTTCCTGGTAAGGATGTAAGAGGTTTCAACAAGTCATCAGGGACATCAAAGGCAATGCAACACAATAGAAGGAGAGGAATGCTTTCTAATGTCCTGTCCTAATTTCTGGAGGATCTTTTCCTCTTCTTACCCGTTCAGCACTCTGCGTTGCTTGAGTTGATAGTACTACAGAAGCTAAAGGAAACACATCACAAATAATTTATGCTTTATTATGGCTCAAATATAAAAAGATAAGGAAATTCAACAGAAAAGGTACAAAGGTGGATTTTAATCATATGTGTACACTCAGCTTTGACAGAAGATGAGACTTGCATACACTGCAAATCTACAAGGCCTTAAAATCTGCTGGTTACGCATTATACATCTGAAACAAAATCTAAGGAATTGAGCTCATATTGCAGCTTATTTGTGGAAATTACTGGTATGATCTGAGAGAAACTACAGCATAGAGAGTTTTTACTTTAGGATGAGCATTATAATGAAAATGAGCCCTCTTTCAGGTCTAAAGTCAGAATACTTTTACCTTTCCTGAAAGAGTGGTTGAGGAACAGTCTTTTTAAACAGTAGCACTATGGATCTTAGTGGGATTACTGTGACCATGGTGTTCAATACCAAATATTTTATTTGGCTTAGTTTGGACATAGCTCTGGCACAGATACTAGATGCCAAGAGAAGCTGGATTGGGGCAGAGTTGGTGTGATTCAAACTTCCTGTATTTTCTGGGAGGTATTGTGAAATGTAGAGCTAAAAAATGAGAAAGTTCTAGGCAGGATGGAAGAGTATGTCCTCACACTGCTGTACTCCACCCTAAAGAAGGCATATCTGAGTGAGAAGGAAATTTAGTAAGAAAGATGTGTGGATGTGCTTCAGGCAGGCAGGCAGAGATGAATGCTGAGGTTTGAAGGGAAACACTGGGCTACAGTGACACAAGAACTCTATGTAACCAAAAGTAGTCCTAGTGAGTGTTGCAAGGCTTGGAGGCTTTATTCCATCAAAAAGTATGAGGAAAGACTTCAAATCTTTTAATCTACTCAGCATGTAGTATTATCCTGTGCATTTCTCATTCTGTCTAAAATGGCAAAACCAGGTGAAACAAATGGACTTTTCCTTACTCCCCACCTACAGAGATGAGGTTTTGCGCAGCCCTCCCATGTCCTCTGTTTAACTTGAACCAAAGGAGGAAGTCAGCTGATACTCTTTGACGGTAAATTAGAGTAGCAAGGAATTGAACTCATTTCCTTCATTTAAAGTTTCATCTCTAAACAGCAGTTCAATCTACTTCAACCTCTGAAACCAGTCTGAGAACTACTGTAAGGCATGTAATTGCTACACCAGAAATCAAGCAAATAGTCAGAAATAATTAATATTACTGTCCTTGCAGACCTAGGTGGGTAACAAACAGTTCTGCTTCCATCCAGGAGACTGCAGCAGAAAATAGTATATACAGTATCTGTGGCCCAATGAGCAAAAAAATCCTGCAATGAGAACCCGTTCAGTTTTGGCTGGCGTTTGAAACTGTTAAGGAAAACTATGCTATCAGTTTCAGAGTGACTGTTAGTCTGTGTTACAGACTTTCTATTGACAGTAGATTATTTTAAATATTTTCTGAGTGGACAGAACAGTATCTCTCCAAAAGTATCTGCCAGATCCACCAATCTGAAAACCAAGCCTCTAAATAACTTCCAAAATAATCTCTAAATAACCTCTATTCTTGGCTAGAAATGATGATATGTATTTTCAGGCCACAGACTTTTCTTTCTCATAGTTTTGCAGGGTTCAGGGAGTGTCATAAACACAACCACCATTAGGTTGGAATATTCACTGTAGCTTTTTCTAATATACAGTAAACTTTAGTATTGTATTTTTGACTTGTTCCCATACCTCAGAAAACTTCCAACTACATACTTTCTTTTCAAAGCTTGGAGAGGCTCCATTTTGCTACTATTAACATAATCTTAGGCACATTCTGTGAGGATTGTATGTAATACCCTTTAGACCTGGGATGTCATCCATCTTCTCACATCCAGGAAGGCGTCAGAAGATCTGTATTCCTCACTTAATGTGACTGGGAAGGACAAAGTCAGGAGCCATAAATATGTAAAGCAGCAGATAAGAAGTGAAACATCAGAAGGAGAGAAATAAAACCCCTGAGATCTAAAAATCTGCATGTGATGCACATCTGTCACTTGCTGCAGGTGTTGCCACCAAATGGCCTCTTGACCCATTTTTCTGAGTGGAGGATCCCCTATGAACTTGCCCACTAGGGCTCTCTCTTCTGTGTGCTACAGCACTGCTTTCATTCTGGGCTTACTGGTCAATATGTATAAAAAACAATGTGGAGAGACAGTGCATTGCTTGGAACATTGAGTATGCAGATGTCACTTAATTTCTCTTGCATTTTTCTGCCAAAGATGCTCAGGCACTTTTAGGAAATCCCAATAGGGTCTACTCATGGTTAGTTAATTAAAAATTTAAACTTTCCTTAAAAAACTGTGGTACCTGCTCAGTTTATGGACATTTTGGTCAATAGTGTATTAGACTCATACTTGCCCACTTTCCAATGGATATTGATTAGTGCTTGTGTTCACTTGGTTCCCCAGTCATCTTTTGGAGGTATTGTTACGATTGGTGAGACTATCTCAGCTGTTCAACACAGTAATAACAGAGACTGGGGACTTAGCCATGGGCATGGAGAATTACTAGAGGGATTTAATTTCTAAAGCAATAATGTGTTGCCTAGTGGTTAAAGGGCACCTGCACTTTGCAGACAGACTGCAAAGTCTGACAGAGCACTGTACATGTTTAATTTGGATTTAAACTCCCATCAAAAGTTGTGACATGTTTTGAGCGATCATTTTGCCATTTCTTAAAAACAAAACACCTGTCTCACTCAAGAAAATGAACAAACTAAAAGAGTTCTGAAAAGGATCCTGGTTAGGAGAAGAGGGGCATATTTATGTTCCCAAAACATCTTTCTGTTGTTGCAATCACAGATGCACCCCATATGTTCTTTGCCAGATCTGACTATCACAGGGTAGTCTGATAACCCTGTTGACAACTCAGTCAAGTGAGGTTAGTTCTGGTTAAAAACAGTGGTGCAAGACATGGCAAGATGCTCTGTTCTGCTTAAATATCTGTTGAATTGTTACTGCATCTTCATGAGAAAGTATTTAAGAATTGAAAAAGACGAAGCCAGCTCAAAGTCTGAGACATTACTGTGCTGGCAGAGCTTGGTGTTACTCAGTACAACAACAGTGGATGAGATGGTTGATTCATACCAGTGAGGGCTCGGGAGACAGGATTGGTCTGGAGTATGTAAGAGACGGAGGATGTGGCAAGGCATGGGCAGTATTTGTGGTATATGAAATCACTAAAAGATTTTCGCTGGTCAGTAATGTGCACTTCAGAGTTTTGCAACTTTCTGATCCTGACAAAACATCTTGTCCCTTCTGGATACTGGATTTTTTAAGGACTTTCACAGAAGCATCGTATATGTTGAGTTGGAGAGAGACTCAGGATCACCAAGTCCAATTCCTGGCCATGTGCAGGCCACCCCAAGAAGCCCACCAGGTACCTGAGAGCATTGGCCAAACACATCTTGAATTCTGTCTGGCTTGGTGCTGTGGCCACTTCCCTGGGGAGCCTGTTCCAGTGCCCAACCATCCTCTGGGTGAAAAACTTTCCAAATATCTAACCTAAACTTGGCTCAACTCAGCTTCATGCTGTTTCTTCGAGTCCTGTCACGGGTCACAAGAGTGAAGAGATCAGTGCCTGCCCCTCCTCTTCCCCTCAGGAGGAAGTTGTAACTGCAGCGAGGTCTCCCCTCAGTCTCCTCAGGCTGAACAGACCGAGTGACTTCAGCCACTTCTCTTATGGCTTCCCCACCAGATCCTTCACCATCCTCATGGCCCTCCTTTGGGCACTCTCTAACAGCTTCATGTCATTTTTATGTTGTGGTGCCCAAACTGCCCCCAGCACTGGAGGTGAGGCCGCCCCAGCTCAGAGCAGAGCAGGACAATCCCCTCCCTTGCCCGGCTGGTGATGCTGTGCCTGATGCTCCCCAGGACAGGGTTGGCCCTCCTGGCTGCCAGGGCACTGCTGACTCAGATCCAGCTTCCCACAGACCAGGATCCCCAGGGCCCTTTCTGCAGCACTGCTCTCCAGCCTCTCATTTCCTAATCTGTGCACACAACCAGGGTTGCCCCAACACAAACGCAGAATCTGGGACTTGCTCTTGTTAGACTTCATACTGTCATGTTGGAGATTGATTTACCATCTCTCTAATTTGTCAAGGTCTCTGCAGGACCTCTCTGCCCTCCAGGGAGTTCACAGTTCTTCCAATTTGCACTATTATTTGGAGAACAAATAAATTAATACTTTCTCTGCATCATCTCACGAAAGGTAAATGTGGCCATTTGGTGAGACTGCACTCAGGTGTTTGTGTACATTGTCAGGGCCTTGAGGATATTCTCCCTTCACCTCTCCCGGGATTTTGGCTGCCAGACCACTGGGCCTCTTTAGAAAAGGGTGCAGGTGTCTGGTTTTTAAACGAGCCGTTGGGACAATCTGCTCTGCAGGGTCCCAGGGGGGCTCCCTGCTGAGCTTGGGAGTAGCTTTTAAGCACACAGCCTCATTCTCAGCGCCTGCCTGCAGCTGAGTTGCATCTGGCTGTTTTCCACCTTGACAGCCTTGGACTTGCCCCATGGCTGAAGACTCATCTAATGATCTGGCCAACCCAGTTTGCTGTCAGAGGACTTGTCCTGCTCATCTTGCTCAGATGCCATGGTAAGAAGCCCTTCTCAGGGAGGGTCCTGTCCAGCCTGCTTTGCCCTCATCCTTGGTTCCCAGCATACAAATGCATACACTTAATTTTCTATGCAAAGTTACAAAGTTACATTTTTGAGCAGCTCCTCAATTCATTTTCTACCACCTTGTGTTGCCACTCAGGCTATCAGTGACTGTGGAACATTGACTTACATGTGCTTACATTCTAACTATGGACACCTTCATTTTTAGATGCCATGGGGGATAACATGAAAGGGAAAAAAAACCCAAGTAGTCTTGGCCCTGTTTAAAATGAAATTGCAGTGATGTTTTCACTAGCAAGCAAACTGGAAAAATATCTGCTCAAGAAACTGAGACTGTACCAAATAAATTCGTGCTCTGAAAGTGTTGAATAGTTCAATTCCAATGAGCAGACTAATTCTGTTACCTATATTAAACTGCTTCACACAAGTAACTTGAGAAACTGAAGTATTTTTTTAAAAAAATACACCAAAACAGAGAAACACAAAATTGCAGTGGAGATAGCCATGCTTCCAGACTAGATCCAGACTTAGGGTATGATACTTTGCCATGTCTTAAAAATAGACAAAAGTAAAAATAATAAAGGTAGATACACTGAGTAAGAAAAGCTGCTACAAAGAAGGCATGCTGCATGTACAGAAACCGTAAAGTCTTGAAGGCCTAGGGTAAGATAACCAAACATATTTAGGTCAATAACTACATAACCATCATGGTAAACTGATATTATTCCAGTCTGACAAGACACAGATTATCATGACCTGTCATTGATTAGTTTGATTTCTTTGTGTTACAAGGATCAGAATTAATTACAAGGAGTCTTAAAGCACCAAGCATGTGGTCTGTGCTGATGATATTCATAATTTTTTTAGAAATTAAAAATAGGCCAATTAAAGGGAAAAAATTAAGTTAACTTTGCTGAGCAGTGCAAGGTTGCTACAGAAACACAGGCCATGCTGCAGACATGCAGAAAATTGCAGTTGCAGCCATGGGTGTCGGAATCACCTTGTATCTTATCACCTTCTTAGCTGAAGAAACACAGCAGAGGAGATAGAGCATTTCAGCAGGGCATACTGCCACAATAAAAGGCACAAAGTGTTCTGATTAAGTTGCTCTTACAGAATTACCAAATTGGCATCCGTGGGTTAATGAATAGAGCCTGATCTAGATGTCAATGTCAGGACCAGTGGCAATTACTCGCAGGATTATCTGTGATGTTTATACTTGCCAGCTAAACAGAGCCAAGTCAGGTTTAGCTAAGTTGCAATCATCACAGCTTTACGTAAGGCAATAGTTTTCATGTCTTTACTAAGGTTATCTGCAGGGGGCTTAATCATGTTAAAGCAAGCACTGTCTTCATGCTTCCTAATTCATGACAGCTTACACAATTATTTGGAGAACAAAATAATTAACATCATTGTATGTTCTCAGCTGACTGATACTCTCCTGATTTCACACGTAGATGAAAACAAGGATTGGAGATTGATATGTATACAGGTACTGGTAGAATGAATGAAGGCAGATTTCTTTTTTGTTCTTTTCTTTTTATACAAATATCTTGATAGTAAATGCACCTGCAAGATACAATAAATAAATAAATGCATAACAACACATTTTAGGTTGCCTTCATGCCTAATGAAAAACACACAGATGATTTTTCCCACCCAATTACCTTACTGTAACTATCCACCTTACATTCCTATCCACTATTCCTATGCTAGCCAGATGTATGTGGATATGTGTGCTGATGATGGATGAAGCTGATGATTTATTCTTTTGTTTTCTTTCTCCCCGTGCTGATATTAATAGATCTAAATGCCTCTGGTTTTTTTTCTCCTCACCTTGCTTTTTTCTAGCTTTATGTTTCCTTCTGAAAGAATAACACCTTAAAATTGCATCATTAGGCATACAACAGTAGAAGGGAAAATTCTGACCAGAAGTGGGGGTTTCTTTTCACTGACACTGCATGATCTTCAATGTAAAGGAAAGATTTAGTCTGTAGTGCCCATGCTTCTGGATTTAGTCCCGTTTGTGTATTTGGAAGCTTTCAGCCACATCCTGGAAATTGCAGCAGGAAGGATTGCATGACTGGGTGGGTGTGTCCACAAGGGAAAAATGTAGGAATCCCAGCTCTTAGCAGTTCGAAGGAGAGACTGCATACTGACACCACTGTAGTCAGACAGGGCCATGACCTCCTTTTGGGACAGGGCAGTCTTCCAGCTGCTACCATGCTAAAATCAAACAAAGCATCTGATATCCAAGCTCTTAAAAGTGGTAAGTTCATTACAAATTTAAAAAATAGTAATTTTCAAACTGACTGCCATTCTGCCCTGAGACTGGCACCTTTTCATTTCAATTACTTTCATGATTTTGCATTTTTAAAAGAAGGTAGTCGCTTTTACTGAGATGTATTGAGTGTACTTATTTCCCTCAAACCCCAGTACTGGCTGGAGCAGAGTGGGCTGGCTGGTCCTTCCCGGGGGGGCTATCTTGGCTCCGTGCTGGGGGTCCCACACAGAAGGGGCCAGGACCGAAAGCTCTTGCTGGCGCCCCATGGGGCTCTGCCCTTGCTCTGCCTTGAAAGGATATCGCTCACCTAACGCCTTGCGCCAGTCAGAACCCAGGCTCAAAAGAGGAAACTCAAATGAAAGACCCTCCAGCCAGGGCAAAAGGAACGAGGAGGGAGAGCTGTTGCTGTCCTGCACCTTTCCCTGGAAGCTCCTTCACACCCCCACCTGCACTTGCTCTAAGATCTGACCCTATTCTTGCCAGAGCCCAGGAGAGCCATTGCCTCGGGCTCACAGAGGGGCTGCGGGATTCGAAATCTCAGCTTTCCTCGGCAGTCCCTTCACCACCAAACAGGTGCCCCAGGCGCGATCCTCCTCCAAGGAGCAAGTTTCTCCCCGCCTCGTTTACAGCCCCGGATCCTCTCCTCGCACTCCCCGCAGCTTCTTTCCCGCGGACGCTCGCGAGGCCACGGGGACGGCGTTTCCCGGTTCCTTTCGCAACCGCGGCACGGCCAGCCCCAGGGCACACTTCCACGCGTGTCCGGCTTCCTGCGCCGCGGCTCCCCGCCGCCCGCCCAGCCCATCCCGGGCCATCCCCCCATCCCACCCCGCGGCACCTCCCCGNAGGGCACGGGGCCCGGCTCCGGGCCCGGGCAGGGGGCAGCGGGGGCCGTGTGCCCGCCGTGCCCGGCCGAGCCACCGCGGGCTGCCGCTCCCCTCCCCCTTCAGCCGGGACGCTCCGCGGCGCGCCGCCGTCCCCTTCCTCGGGGCTGAGGAAGGGCAGCACCGGGGACGGGCGGACGGACGGCTTGGTCCGGTTTTAGTCTAATTATTGTTTCCATTAGGTCGAGCGCGAAGTTCCGTGGTGCATGTGCGAGTGCGCCGGGCGCCGCTTCCTAAGCGGGGCTCGTCCTTGCCGGAGAAAAGGGTGGAAGCGCAGGGAAGGGTGGCGGGCGCTGGAGAGCCCTGGAAAGGCGCGGTGTCCTTGGCATCGTGCTCGCGATTTGCCCCGGTCTGAGGCATGGTGCCTGAGCGCTGCAGATAAGGGCGGGGATGGGGGCAGGGGAGCGGTGTGACACAGGTACTCCGGGGGATTCGCTGAATCTGTGCCGCCGCCGAGACAAAGGTGACGCTGGTGACCCGCAGCGCCGTGGGTTTGACTCGTGAGCGGCAGGAGTTCCACGTCTGTGGAAGGGCTCACGCGGCGTGGCATCGTGGTGGGTTTTCAAGTGTGGAAACGAATTGATTGTGTGTGTGTGTGTGTGAGAGAGAGAGAGAGAGACTAGTCTCTATGTCCGTGTGATTCCAGCCTGTAAAACCTATAAAACCCGCAGTCTCTACAAACTGCTGAACTACAAACACAGGAAATGTAGTATCTTTTTCAAGGCGTGACAGGTTTACTGCATGAGAATGCTAATTAGACTTCTTGTAAAAAGGTAGAGCAAGATTCTTGCAGCATCTCGGAATTACATTTTCTCGCCTCATATTCCCACAACTTTGGTCTTTGCGCTATGTTCTCTGGTTTCAAATTGAAAACTGAACCTAAAATATTACTTGGGCTGTGATCCGGTTATAATAGATGTGTGCTAGTGTTGATGAAACTGTAACAGGAAGCACCTTTTTTGGAAGGAGAAAAGTGCAAAGTAGGACCAAGACAAACATCTCATTCTTCCTCGTAACCTGGCAGTTTGTCAGCACTTAGAGGACAAGCCGCAGTCTAAAGGAAATTACAGTACAGAAAACTGCTCGTTTCCTTTTCACGTGTGTGTAGGGGAGTAGCATTGAAAATGGAGATCTAATGCCTTGGTTCTTCTTTCATTGTGTTTTCCCGATTGTCTGACGCTTTCGGTTTCCAGATCTGCTGAATCCTTTATGCTTTTTTCTGACCATCAGGACTGGATGCTACTTAAAACAATTGCTGTGGGCTTCCGTGATAGCTAGCAGGTTCTCTTCCTCTTGTAAGCATATGGATANGGCGCGCCCGCCGCGCGGGGACGGGGACGGGCCGGGGAGCCAGCGGGGGAGCCGGGGGTGGCCCCGTGCCCCCCGGGCGGCGAGGGTGAACCCCCAAGTCTTCTCTCAAAAGCCTGGGGTGAACGGGACTCAAGCAAATGTTTGTACTAAGAGGACAAGCAACACCCCCACCCGAAAAAAATCCACGATTGAAACCCCAGCCCGTCATCGAAACTCCAGAACTGTGTATTTTTATTTTTTTAACATTCCAAATGCATTGTCTTTGCCCTGCAGCGTGCTTGTACCGTAGTCCTGAACTCCACGTGTTTGGAAAAACACGATCCAAATGACTGGACCCTCTTTCTTCAAGTCTGGGTTAACTTTAGTGTGGATGTCAATTTAAATATTTTTGCAAATCTCTGGAATTGGTTCTTTAGTCTTAGAGCCTCACGCAAGCTGAAAGACCTTATTGAGGTCTTTCAACCTTGTGCAGTAAATGGTCACTGAACTACTGTGAGAGCAATTAACTCAGTTTGCTTTTTCATCACCACACATTGTTGTCCATCTTCCAGCATCTCCTAAGTCCTAAAATGTGACATCTTTTATGTCTCGTAAAAGTCCTGCCACTCCAGAAACATTTGTTGTCATAGGGAAGATGATAATTCTTGTTTACTGCAAGAGCACAGAAGCTCATTAAGTTCAAAGAGAGAAGGGTTCAGCTCGTATAATCTAAATGCCTGGGTATGTCTTTTATAGCAGTTAAAAAGAAATATCCAGGTCTAGAGCCTAGTTTTTATGAGATGGGGGAGGTTTCTGCATGGTATGATAACTGCAGTGTTTTAGCAGAGTATGCTTCTCTCTTAGATTATTCTGGATTTCTAGAAGGTCAGAGGACGTAGCTTGCTGGGATGTGGACAATATAATGTGTATTGCAATAGAGGCTAGAATGATCTAAGAGGCCTAGGAACAATATAGTATGTCCTGTGTAAAGAAAAAAAAATCTGTAGAAATAATCCAACTGTTGTAAAAGTCTCTGTGTTGATTTTGGAGAATGCTGGTGGTTTGTGTTCATTGGGGTTTTGGGGGGGGTTGTTTGTTTATTTGTTGAAGTGTGCATTTTGGAACCATCTTCTACAGGAACATACTATTGGGAAGAGGAGAGGGATCATATGATCCAGCAACTGTAGGGATTAATATTCCTTAGGGTTAGTCTAGTAATTAATTAACAGATTGTTTGCAAATCTCTGTTTTGCCTGTTTCCAGGTCAGGTGAGAAGACAGCTTACTAACTGTGGCTTTTCTCCTTGAAGTGCTGGTGACAACAGTCTGTTCTCCAAACACCTCTCTGAGAAATCTTGATGGCATCTGTGTTGAGTCTAATGGGAGTTTAAGGCCTGCAGACTAACACTTGGTTGGATGTCTTAAACTGAATACTGAGCCTAACATTGGAGTCCGGCCCCTGAAATTAACTTGCTTGTCACAGGAGCTGGCAGTCACTACTGGAGCCCTCAGAAATAACTGAGTGGGGAGCACATGAACTTTCTGTCACTCCACAGTTCCTCACCATCTTGGACATGTTCAGTGTAAACAGTGTCATTCAGTGTAATGGAAAGAAGTTTCAGAACTGCTGTCTGTGACTATTTTCTCCATTTGCATCAGTTTTTCTGAAATGGTTCCAGTCTGATCCAGCCCCTCTGAGCAGCTGAAAGCCATGTGTGAATCAAAGCTCCCGCTGTTTTCTTGACTTTCTGTTTGAGAGCTACAGCTGAGTGATTGCCATTGCTGTAGTGTAGTGTCTCTTAGGGGCTAGGAGCATTGGAATGAGTCTGCCTCTTGATGTGTCCTGACTTATTCAGGACCCCAGGGGCAGTGAGCTCCTGGGATAGAAGGTTTGTGTGTGACAAATAGATCTCAGGCCTGCTTTTAAGGAAGACAGCTGTTCGGGTATGTTTATGTTGCATTCACTGGCCTCTTTGTCATTATCTCTTTCCATCCATATAGACCTGTTGCTCCAGTTTACCACCTAGGAAGGGAATAAGAAAATTGGCCCAAGATTCCAAAAGAGATGTCTGCAGAGGGTAATGAATATATTCACCCAGAGGTGATCTTGGAAAACTGCTGAGGTCTGGACATAAGCTGTCCGTGGGACAGCAAGCTCCTGAGGAGTTCTTAGCTGTTCTGATTTCAAACTCTCTCCTGTGGATGAGGTTTGCTGTGGGTCCCAGTGTTGCTGTAGCTGGGCAGATACATGTATTCAGTTCTCCACCTTGGCTTGAGCGACAGCATTTGTTCATCACTTAGTTGTGGGAAATCCTTAAAGGCATTTGCAATTCCAAGGGACCACACCTGTCAGGTGTAGGTGAGGGTGGGAAGGATCGGAGCCAATGATTAGCAATAACCAGATATGAGAACTTGTCCCAACAAAAGTGTCGTTAGAACACCTGTCAGGTTAATTTTGTTTTCATCAGTGCTATGTTAATTCAACTTTTAAAGGAGGATGACTCTTCAGTTTCTGTTTTATTTGTATGCAATAGTAGTTAGGTTCACCTGAGAAGCCTTGAGTGAGCTTTATCCTTGTGGCTAATTTTTGCTCAGATATGATTCGGCTTCACTCCTCTCATATTTCTCTTAAAGATTTTGCGTCTGTAAAATGTGATTAGTCATTGTAAGATAGCTGAGTTATTCGTAAGACTTGAAAGCAGCGAGTATCTGTGTCATCCTATATACTGAAGCGTGATTAGACATTATTGAAGGTTAGTAGGCAAAGAAGCAATTTAGAAATAGAAATTCTCAAGCAAATAACTGTGTCTGGTTAATCTTTATAGTAAGTTCAGTGGTCAGCACCTTGTGGAATGTCACATGAGCTAAGTATAAACTCAGTAAACTGCTCTTTTTGAGGCTTTGGTATCTTGATACCTTTATGCATTAGCCTAGCATACAGGAAGGTACCATTAAGAGGATATCCAAAAAACAGATGTGAGAGTTCAGGCAGTCTTTTTGTTCATATGTTTAAATGTTTCAGCTGCATATTTTGTACTGTTTACTGAAGATTCCATAGAACAAGACCTGAATTTCCTTTGAAAGGCATAGAACTCTAGACAACTATGCTGTTTGTTTAGATTTCTCTTAAACTGAATGTTTTTACTATAGCTTTAGGTTTAATTTTGTACAACTATGCATCAAAGGAACACCACGTGTACACACATGAAAGCATTTTTGGCATCCTTTTGGCATTCCCTGGTTAGCTGCCGTACCTTATCGATCCTCTTGCAGTAGAGCAGAATTCTGGCATTTATGTGAGTGATTGCCTCCCCACCAGTTTCTGACCCAAGAGTGGATAGGACCTTGAGTTACTGAGTCAGCGCTGGATGCTGCTGTACAGTGTATACTTCACTGCCTGAAATTATTGTATTTATAGCAGACCCCATGAAAAACCTCCATAATCTTTACTGAAGTCACATCCCTTTTTATTATTGATAATACAGTCATTTTTAATTTGATAAGAGCAGTCAATGTTTTCTGTAGATAGGTGTGTATACATGTAGCATTGAATATCAAGCTTACTTTTTTATTTGGAGCTTGTTTCCCACCATGTCACTGCAAAATATGGGGCACTCAAAGTCTGCTCCAGAAATCTACCTGCTGCCTTAAGACTGGCAGACTTTCACTGGGTAAAGTAGTGGTGTTTAGAATACCAATATGCATTTGAAAACCTTGTATAATGGCACTTTGGTGCTTTTCAGCAAAGGCAAAGTTACTGGAGTATTTTTGAAAAAGTTTTTTTTTTTTTTTTTTTTTTTGAAATAGGGTTCTTCAAAGTCCAGCTTCTTTTATCCTCCAAACTACTAGCATATCTTTGTCACTTGCAGAAAACTTGCTCTTTTCGAATATTTGGCTGCTACTACTCCTGTTTGAATTCTAGGGTATGCTGTTCATTTAAAGCAATTGAAGCATTCTTGTTCGGGCCTTAGTGCTCTGTAAGTTTATTTTTTGCAGCAGATGTCTTATGAAAACTCCTACATTAAATTTCTTAAAACATCTCTGCAGGCTTGATAGTTCAAGCCCTTAATCCTCTTACTGGGTCTTCTCTGGACTCTCTCCAGGAGTTTCATTTCTCTCATTGGACAGCCCAGAACTGGACAGAGTTTTTGAGATGGGGCCTCACCAGCACTGAGAAGGGCAGAGTCCCTTCCCTCAACCTGGTGGCAACAGTCCTCCTAATGCTCCCCGGGATTCTGTGAGCATCCTCTGCAGCCTTTGCTGCAAGAGCACCGTCTTGGCTCGTGTGCCACTTGCTGAGCTTTGCTTTCCAGCCAGTCAGTCCCTGGTGTGTGGGGCTAGTCCTCCCCACGTGCAGGGAGGACTTTGCACTTCTCCTTGTTGAGCTTCATGAGGTTTCAGCCTGCCTGCTGCTCCAGCCTGACAAGGTCCATCTGGATGGCAGTGAAAACCTTTAGTTTATCAGCCACTGCTCCCAGCTTCAGTCCCTGTACTTGGAAATCCATCGGCAGTTTCAGTCTGGGCTTTTCTTTCCTCTGGCGGTTTGGGATTTTTGTTGTTTTTGTGGTTTCGTGTTTTTTGTTGGTTTTTTTTTTGTTTGTTTGGTTGGGTTATTTTGCATCCACTTCTGGGATGACTGTAGAAGTCAATTAAATTGTAAAAGGTGGCAAAGTATGGAAATAAACTAACAGGCTGGGAAGTTTATCTGGGGATGTTGGCACTGGCTTTGTGGTGCTTCACTATATATCACTTCATTATAAGCACACTGTCTAGGCAAAGTCAGCTGCCATCGTCTCACCTGAATACTTTGTGTAGGTGGTACTGAAGGTTTGGACTGACAGGACCATCAATAACAGAAATCCAAGTGAAATGTGTAATAATGTGTGAAGAGATTGGATAGATATCTTAGTGTTTGGAATTCTCTTTCTTTTGATTTAGTGCCTGGTATGAAATCAACAGACTTGAGCATGCAAAGTTCTTTAGTGATCTTGTATAGAACAAAATACATTCATAGTTTTGGCTTTCTGGGAGATAGAAAATGCAAATTTCCATAGTAATGGCGTACACAGCTGAGAGAAAATACTTGGTCACTGTCTCAGCACAAACACAGCAGCGCTGTTTAAGTGTTTAAATACTGGCTTTAGTTTCATTAAGTCTGTTCTCAGACTCTTAAAATTTAGTGACCTACCCTAAAGTGTCAAAATATGTTATCACTAAACATACAAAATAAATCTTTTGGGTGGCTGTTTTCTTTTAAAAGCTGTGGCAAACTCACCTCCTGAAGGGAGATCTGATGTGTGGACAGCAAAATACTGGATAAAATTTCTTCAGTATTTGCAATATTTAAAGAGGTTTCAGATTAAAGTCTTTTATGAGAACTTTTGGGAACTCCAGAATCATTTTCTAGTTCTCTGTAGCTGCTTTTAACATTCAAACAGTAATGCTTACTGATTTGCATGTTAATAGAAATAGATTCCCTCCCCCTCGCTTTTCTCTTTTAAATAAACTGGTTTGGGGTCAGACCAAGACTTTGGGGTACTTGCTGGGTTTTCCAAAACCATTTTTCATTCAAGGTGTCTAGCTTTAAATGGAAATTTTAATATGGTTTTAAGTATGTTTACTAATGAAAATTGAGTTAATTGTGCTTTCATCTGATATTTTTCTCCACTTTCCATCTTGAAAGCTTCCTTAAACAATGTCATTTTAAATAGTTTAGTACCACGCTTTTCTCCTCACCAGTCTGTTTGAAACTGAAGTGCCAAACTAAAATTTGAAGTTGTAAGTTTATTTTAAGAAATGAATGAAGAATTTTTCAGGGTCAAGTTTCTGTCGTGGTTCGTTTGGGTTTTTGTTTTGTTTTGGGTTGTTTTCTTTTTTTTATTTCTAAGCTTGCCTAGTAGGAACTTGGCAGGAGTCAGAAGACAAAGCCTTTGTCATAAGATGCTTCTCATTGCTTTATCCATGGTGCTTTGTATCTGCCTGAAATCATGAGGACTTCCAGGTAATTTTGAATTCAGAAATGCCACGTTACAGTTAATTCTGATTTCAGAGCTGCCATTATACCTCTAATGCTGCAAATCTACCCACCACCCATGAACACTCTGTGGTTTGGGTGCCAAGGATGTATGTTTGAGGGCTCTGACACTATCAGACCTGTGTGTGGTGGTACGTAGCCATGTTCTCAGAAACTATATGCAGCAGCCATTACTTTTTGTAGAAAACTGTCAATTTTTGATTATCCAAGTAGAATAATTGAAGAGAATTGCTTTGTGAGCTTGGTTTGGTTACTGACAGTCATATACCCTGCATATTAAAACTAACCTATAAGTAGATGTCAGAAACCTGTGAGGAGAAACTCGAACTAAATTATCAATGTATCTTGAAAGTGAAAGTCATAGAATTAAGTCTTTCCTCAAGGTTTTAGCTGTTCAGGATCAAGTGAATGAGACCTCTTTCAGTTTTCCTCTGCATTTGTTAACTTCCTTTGCAGGAAAAGGAGCTATCGATGTGAAAACTGTGTTTAAGTAATACGTCTCTTTTCGTTAGGTGTTTATAATCCCGTCAAGGAGAAATGGCAGGGGTTTTTCTATTCAAGAGGAAGAGGAAATGGGGGAAAAAAGTGAATTGCGTGAGCCAAGCAATGCATAGGAAGCAAGTGACATCCTCTTAAAGCATAGGATTTGCATTTGTTTTGAGGTATAGGTGGTGACTTTTTTCTTTTTAGCACTAGCACTTTATCCATGTAAAGTGTATGAAATCTACAGAAAAATAAAAATATTCATACTCAATAGTGTTTCCAGGAGTAACTGCTTCAATAATTAATACCTTGTTTTGTGCAGTGTGCTGTAATGCAGTTAGCTTTTGTATCGTGGCTTGTTGCTTTTTAAAATGCGCGTGGCAGTTCTTTACCTGTCCTTCAGAGAGACATTGCCAACCACTGGCAACTTGTTGCATGCCTGACTTAAATGGAAGCATCCTGCACATAGGACCTCTCTTGGCCTCAGATTTGCCGGAGCTGAAGCCCTTATCTCCTTCTGTGATTGTAGGAGTGTGTAAGCCCTAACACTGACTGTTCAGTGTCTGCAACCTGAAGTCATAAGGTCTGTGAGTTAAACCTCAGTCTGTGTGGTGTAAATGTCCCGAAAACTGCAAAAATAACAGTGTGAGGATGCTTTTTGCATAGTAGATGTAGCAGCATAGCTTTGCAGACCATCAGCACATAGGTTTTCTAGTGTGTAATGTGCTTTCTTGACTTAAAAGTGACATCCAGCCTAGCAGTGTTTGTTTGTAACAATGAGGAAAAAACTGTGTTTAGTTTCGTTTGGCTCAAGCCGAGGTATGAAAAAGGAAGAGGAGAAACATCTGCAACTGTTACAACATGTTTGAATTTAAATAAAACCAGATAAGAGCAAGGAACGGGCAGCTTTCTTCTTTTAATAAAAGGAAAAAAACTCGCAAACAGCCAATAAACCAAATTTAAGGGGCAAGTGTGTGTGTGTGTTTTTAAGGTACATTAGCATTATAAGAGAACACTGAAAGGAACGAAAATAGCCATTTCAGATTAGTTGTAGAAATTACTGTGCTGAGGGGTGCTTTTTTCCCCTTTGAGTCAGGCTCTGCCAAGCTGCTCGGAAAGTCAAAAGCTGTTGTTTATGGCTCTCTGTTGGGAGCGAAGTTAATTAGTATATGCCGTGCAGAAATGAGCCGCAGAGCCGAGTGCCCGCGGTTGGAAGACGCTATTGTCTCGGTGCCGGGTCAGTGATCGATGTGGGGCTGCCTCAGGAGCGGTGGCAAGTCAAGTTTAAAAGTCCAAGGCTCCGCCCGTGCCCTTTCCCCTACTTTCCTGGCGAGCACGTGGCGGCGCAGGAATGCAGCGAGGGGAAGTGACCGAGGCTTATGATTAAATTGGCCTTTAAGGAGGAAAACAAGTGTTCAAAGGAGCGGACTTCAGGAAGCCTTTGCTATTCCGCCATCATAATTCAGGGCAGTTTTAAAGGCTTATGGCTTTCTTAAGTAAAGAATATGAAAAGAAACAAGCCGTTTTATTGTTTCACATCTTAATGTCAAGCAATACAGTCTAGAACCGGACTGTATTTTTTTTCAGGGCTCCTTTGCTTGCTGGATTAATTTTTTATTTTTTTTTTTCTTTTAGGAATAAGGAGTATTTTCTTTAGCGAAGCTTATTTATTTTTATGAGAATGCTAAATTTTAATTCATTCAAATGTCAGGTTGACTGTTAATGCTTGATGCTATTTATAATATTTTTCTGCCTTGGACAGTAAAAAAAGCATGTGGTTAAAAATGAAAGGGTTCCTGAAATTCTTTCCATTCAGAACCAAAGAGGAGGTTAATTACAAATTTCCAAGCTGAGAAGTCACAGGGGAGTTGAAGGGTAATGGAAACTAGCTGATCTTGTACTTAAGACACTGGCATTCCAGAATACAAAATTCCATGAGTGAACTGAGCAGAACCTGTTGGCCTTTCTTGAGACAAATCCAGGTGCCTGATTCTCTGTATGCAAATACAGTTGAGTTATTTGTATGTGTTTGCTGGGGTTTTACCATCCCAGTCTTAATAGTGCCACTAAACACATGATAAATTCTTGACTTTGAATGCTTTTGCAAACCCTGTTGAGCTCAGGTTATACTCTATTACTGCTGCCTCTGCCTGTGTTTTATTGCTGTCTTGTCAGCTGGTGATGAACAATTTAAATGAATGAATGGACAGCTGACTTGGACTTCCTCCTACTTGCCTACAGCAGAGCCCATATAAGTAGTTGTTAGTGACAGTCATTAAGTACTACAAATTGCAGTTGTTACTCGGGCACACAGGGCTTGTGTTAATGCTTTTGAGACTGGAGTTCAAAGCTGGTTTTCCTTCTTCTCATTTGTTCTTCTTTGTTATTCTAATCAGACACTACACACAACATAAATCAATTGCATACTATCTGTAGGACACTCTGAGCTTTAGGTGTCTTGATTCACCCAGCACACCTCTTCTAAAACCTGAGCAGTGGCTGATGGATTTGTGAGATCTGTGAGTTACCATTAGGCACTGTAGCAGTACTTGTATTGCAGAGGTGGATCACTGTGGGCTTGTCCAGGAGCAGGCACATTAAATATTGCAAAGAATCAATGCAGCAGCCTTAATAGATGATGTGCAACAGCACTTACCTCATTCATCTCTGCCGTGTATTCCTTCTTTCTATATTGTGTATTTATTTCCTAAGCCTACTGTTATTGCTGCATTCCAAGTGCCTGATTGTCTGCTCATACACCTTGGCTCCTATTCTTTGTGTTTCAGAGGACTTTGATTAAGTAGAGCATTTACAGACTAGAGGAGCAGCACTCTGGTCATAATAAACTGCTTTTAAAATGCCCACCTAAATTGGGCTGGTTAGTCCTCATGTGCCATTCGGGGGGATGGCAGTCCCCTGAACAGGGGAGGACAGTCTACCAGAATTTAACTAGCTTTATGTTTGCAAACAAAATGTAAATTTCAGCTTTTAGGATTTAAAAAGGGGGAAAGTAGGTTTTTTTTTTTTGGTTGTTTTTTGTTTTTGTTTTTGGTTTGTTTTTTTTTGCTTACATGGAAATGCAGTGCAACCTTAAAACACTTAAACACTTGGTATTGATAACGTGTTTTGTACGAGTGAAAATCTCAATCTAAAACTTGGCCTTGAGTCCTGACCTACAGATGGGGTAATAAATTCCACTACCATTTAGTCATACTTCTAGGAGGATGTTGTTTTTAGGACTATGCATGAGAGATTTGGTAAGCTAATACATTAAGTTAGACAAGAGACTGACTTAGTAATCATGGTGGTCTCCTCAGGAATACATAGTTTTGACCATTTCAATGTTATACGTAGAGTCTGTCTGCAGAAATCTACTTTCTAATTGTAAGTGCTCAAAAAACAATAGACTGAATCAATAACTAGTAGGAGTAAACTCCAGGATGTTTATGTATAAATGCTGGTTATGGAAACTAAGAAAAGCTATGGAATTACCAACAAGTTTAACAAGGACAAGTGCCAGATTCTGCGTTTGTGTTGGGACAACCCTGGATGTGTGTGCAGACTGGGGAATGAGAGGCTGGAGAGCAGTGCTGCAGAAAGGGCCCTGGGGATCCTGGTCTGTGGGAAGCTGGATCTGAGTCAGCAGTGCCCTGGCAGCCAGGAGGGCCAACCCTGTCCTGAGGAGCATCAGGCACAGCATCACCAGCCGGGCAAGGGAGGGGATTGTCCTGCTCTGCTCTGAGCTGGGGCGGCCTCACCTCCAGTGCTGGGGGTAGTTCTGGGTGCCACAATATGATAAAATATATAAAGCTCTTAGAAAGAGTCCAGAGGAGAGCTATGAGGATGGTGAAGGGTCTAGAAGGAAGTGATGACAGAAGGAGAAGCTGAGGTCACTCGGTCTGTCCTGCCTGGAGAGGAGGAGACTGAGCGGAGACCACACTGCAGTTACAACTTCCATGTGGGAGGAAGAGGAGAGACAGGCACTGATCTCTTCTCTCTGGTGACCAGTGACAGGATCCGAGGGAATGGCCTGAAGCTGGGTTGAGGGAAGTTTAGGTTAGATATTTGGGAAAGGTTTTCCACCCGGAGGATGGTTGGGCGCTGGGAGAGGTTCCCAAAGGAAGTGGTTGCAGCCCCAAGCCTGACAGAATTCAAGAGATGTTTGCACAACACTCTCAGGCACATGGTGGGATTCTTGGGGTTACATTGGATTCACATTTCTGTTTTTACTTCCAGTGGTTTTTGTTTGAGTCTTTTATGGCTGCCTGGTATAATTGTCTTCTGTCTACATTGGCATGGTTGTTGGTATTTATTTGGGCAGTTAAACTGAGCTGCATTTCCATGAAATTTCATCATAATTTCAGATTTCTTTGGGAAGGTAATTTTTCTGGCAGTTGTGATTTGGTTTCCTCAAGTCTGCATAGTTTTGATTTTTGCATTTATTTGCCAGTCACAGCATGGAGCTGCAGGGACTGTAGTCTCTTACTGTTTTGAGCAATCATCTTGAAATTAGGATATGAAAAAAATTTTGGGAGAAGATATGGCCAGAAGCAGCTTTGTTTTTCTAGCTGAGGTGAAAACTTTAGATACCTTTTGTTTCAAATAAAACATTTTCTGAATCTTCTTTAAAATGTAAGATGCACTGTACCTGTGATATGCTTTTTCTAAATGTTTTGGCTTTCGCTTTCTGTTCTGCTCTGATTTTTTAGTATATTGCATGTAGAGGTGATATGCAGCTATCTGTGGTGCTGCCAAAATGCCCGAGTTACATGAGTGTTTTGTTTCCGTTTGCAGCTGTTTTGGTTAAAAGAGGTGCCTTAAATTAACCTTCCGGACACTCAGACTGAAGTGCAAGCAGAACCTGTAAAGAAAAGGCAAGTACTGTATGTAAATTTTTTACTCTTAGAAATCATTGCCAAAATTATGGTGTGGAAAATATCTTGCTAGAAATGGACTAGCTCCTAATTCCTTTGGGCAAGAAGGAAATACTCTTTTAAAACTTTTTTTTTTTTTGACAGATCTCTCTCCGAAAATGGCGGAAGCTCATCAGGCAGTAGCTTTTCAATTTACAGTAACTCCAGATGGGATTGACCTGCGTATGAGCCATGAGGCCCTCAAACAGATTTACCTCTCTGGTGTCTATTCATGGAAGAAGAAGTTCATCAGGTTCAAGGTATGCCAAACTAGTCTAGTCCACCAAACTTCAGGGTTATTTAATGTTTTATGAATTTATGGAAGTTTTTTTTACGGAAAACTGATTTTCTTTTTCCTTTATAGTAAATAAAGTTCCTCATTGTGAAAGACTTATGGGGTTTTTATTTAAGACAAGAGGTACAGAGGAAGGTGACACAGGGTGATACTGTAAAGACTGAAAGGGTACATCTTTTTGATTTATACTATGGAAGCAAGAAGAAGCAGATGTCGAAATTAACTGACTTCTTCCTCTTCATAATGGACCACGTAATTATGTAATCTTTTAGCAGAAGTCAAAAATATGACTATTTGTGATCTTTAGTGTCATATGTCTTAGAGGTACAAGGCTGCACTCTTTATTATAGCTAAGTAGTATTGTTTCTGATGAGGTATTTGATGTAGATTGCTGCGAATTTATTGTTTTGTTCATGGGATTATAATTGTAAATATCTGTATTATTAGTAACAAACTACATAAGCTACAGGCTGTCTTCAGCATCTCTTTCAAAAACATAAGCATTTTAACAGAAATCTTACTAAAATTTTCCTATAAAGTTATGAGAAGAACTGTTTAAATTATATAAAAACAGTTAGTTCTGGTTCTCGGTGTCTTGTTCAGTAGGATATTTTTGCCATGTATTCATGTAGAAGGGTCTAACTCAGTGTAAGTTGAAATTATAGAAGTGTCATTTGTTTTAGAGTTGTTAGTTAGTTTCAGTATTTTTAGTAAGACTTGCAGCAGGATCAGTGATGTCTACAAGAGAATGTAAAAGTTCCTTTCATTGTTGATATCATTGTTACACTTTTCTGTAATAATCAAACTTAAGTAAATCCACTCCCTACTCCTGAGATAATAGCATGTAAGAAAATGTATTCTTAACTACTTGTTTATAATTAAATGACTTAAATATATTGATTTTTGTTTCTTTCCATGGTTATATGAAGTCAGACACTTTGGTATGAAAAAATTATGTGAAGGCTTTTCTTTCCAGAACGGAATTATCACCGGCGTTTATCCTGCCAGCCCATCTAGCTGGCTTATTGTAGTCGTGGGTGTGATGTCAACCATGTATGCCAAAATTGATCCTTCCTTAGGAATAATAGCCAAGATCAACCGAACACTTGATACAACGTAAGTAGACTGAAAGGTTACTGTTCCTCTAAAGGGAAGTCAGTTTTACTTGCTGGTAGTCTTGAAGCTATTCCTGTTAAAATGTATCCGTTTTGGAACACTAAGTTTGTGACATGGTAAGCTAAATAAACAGATATAGAGGGTATGAAATAGGGAATTTCTTGTACCAGTATTGCTGCAGTTTCTTGGGTATTTGGGAAGCACATTTGGGAACTTTAATGGCCTTTGATGTTGCTGCATAAAAAGGTGTTTGGAAAGGAACTTATGAAAGCAAGATAAGCAGGCATAAAGCTTGTGTAGGGCCTATCTGTACCATGATTAGACCTACGTTTGCAATACCCACTTTTCTTTGGAACTTAAATGGACACTAACTGGCATATGCTGGCTTTTGTCTTAAATAGTGGCTATATGTCAAACCAAACACAGAACATTGTGAGTGGAGTACTTTTTGGCACAGGGCTTTGGGTTGCCCTTATTGTCACAATGCGCTACTCCCTGAAAATGCTGCTCTCCTACCATGGTTGGATGTTCTCTGAATATGGCAAGCTTTCTGCTGGCACCAAGTTTTGGATGGTAAGGATATGTTGGCTTCGTTTCATCTTCTAACTGATCAGTATTCAAAGCCTTAAAAGAAGATTCTGTAATTTTATTCCTTTCTTGTGTTTTTTGTGTCACGGGACAGGAGGCTGTTAGGTAGCTATTTCTGCTGTCACCCTTCTAATGCTGTAGTGAAACTATTCATCATGGCCTTCTAGAAGGAAGAGTAAACACTTCAAGAATAACTTCTAAATTTGCCAATGCCTTGGCCCTGTGTGACTCAACAGTTTCTTTTTCTCTGTGTCGAAGTACAGCTTAAAGAACTTTGGCAGCAGCACCAAAGAATCTTGTCCTCACTGAAAGTGCTCCCCTAATTCTTTATTGTTATGTTAGGATTTCTAGTCATCCATTATAAAATTATTCTTATGCTTGATGGAAATATTGTTGAGTGTCCTTTCAACTGATTTGTTGGTATGCCTCCAAAATGAGTTGGGGAAGAAGCATAAGGTGTAGGTAGCGTGTTATGCAGTTTTCAGATAAGGACCAGGTGAGAGTGGTATGTCTCCTGTGGATTGTTGTGGTGCTTTGGAAAAGGATTCTTAAAGGATATGATAGGTATAAAGTGAGGAAACGTAGATGTCGGTGCTGCAAGAGATTAAGTGGGGTTTTGCTACTTGGACTCAGTTGTTTCATCTCACTTCTGCCTGTATTGTGGTAGAAATAGCTTTGTTTCCATGCTGTGATAAAATTAGTCTCTGTGGCCTCAAAACTTAACGGATGCGTGTTAAACTAAGCGCAGGTCATGATTTACTATGGGAGCTATTCAAGGACAAGTATCCAGAATGGTGTACACTAAAATAGAGTTTAATGTTTGTCTGTTACAAATGAAATTTCTAATTGATGGTTTCTCCTGGAAGCGGTGTCAGCCTCATGACTCAAACTGGTACAGTCCAGGGGCTCTGAATGGTAAGGTTTTCTGTCAATTGCTTGGAGCTGTAGCTGCCTTGGTTTTCAGCATGTCCTACCAGACAGATACTTCAAAGCTCTTAATATTGCCTTATCAGCCCTAAAACAGTATGAACTGTAATGCTACTTACCATGCTTTGTTGCATATTGTATTTATCAATTTTTGTCTATCATATATGTTGCATATGTATTTTGTTGTGTATTGTATATGTTTTAAAAATACAGAACACTGAGGGTGTATGCCCAACAGTGTCTCATCTATACTTACTATGAAGGTCTATTTAATTAGACCCAGCAAAAGAGAAGACTGGCTTCACTAGTGAAACAGCTCCCACTACCTTAGCTTTCTAGATTTTTATATTACTGTTTTCTCTTCAAATGATGATGTGGATCAAAAACCTGAACACTAATTTCAGTTACAGTAAAAAGTGATTTTTCAGACTGGTTGGAAGTCTGGTGGCACTTTTAATCAGTATATTTCACCCTG
>VYZR01083808.1:14890-32894 GCA_013400675.1 Oxylabes madagascariensis
GAGAAGAACAACTTTGACGAAATTCTCTCTCTCTCTCTTTAGAAAATGTACTAAGTAATTGGTAGTTCTTCGTGACAATTAGAATCACGTCCCAAAAGTTGTCATGGATTTCAGCAAGCTTTGGATCAAGCACATATGTACCAAATGAGACTGTTTGGGTTTGATTCTCTTGAAGGAATTTAGGTTGAGTCTGCAAATGTTAAAATAGGTTCAGGCAGCAGTGNTACCTCTGCAAGGCTTGACCCAGCCTTTGTATAAACTAGAATAAAGGGAAAACAGTGAAATGAGTCCTTCCTCCAACTTCAAATGCTGCTGACATGTTTCTGTAGGTCAGGTCAAGGGCAGTAAAAGTTTACAGGATGGAAGCTCACAGTGGATAAAGGGAAAAGCTGCTGCCAGGGCTCCTGTGCTTTGTAGCTCTAAAACATTCTCCTTTTCCCCATCTGCTTTTTTAACTGGCAGAGCACTCAGTGTTTGCATCCCAAGGCTTGGGAAGGGCAGAGGGAGGAGGAGGAGGAGAAATAGTGGGTTTGCAGCAGTGGTTATTCTCTCCAGTGACAAGCTGTATTTGTCTTTGGGGAAAGGTGACTATTGCCTGCCTTTGTGACATCAAGATTGATCCCAGAATGTTTAAAATAATAGGAAAAATGCATTTCCCATTGACTTCTTTGGGAGCAGCTTGCACAGTTCTGCAAGCAGATGGCATGATGTATATTAAATTATCACTTATGTCGGGGGGCTTATTTTAAGGATGGAAGTGTCGTCTCTTGGTATTTATGCCAGAACTGCTCATCCCCAAATCAGGATTTTTCTATCCTCCCAGCAGTCCTGGAAAATATTTGAAGGAACATGCCCTTCCCAAAGAGAGGCAAAAACAGCATCATCTTGTTCTTCTTTTGCATCTTCCAATGAAAAGTAAATCAATTTAAAAAATCTTTATGAAAGAAAGGTACCAATTGGTGTAAACTGAATTAAAGACAAATGTCCCCCAGAATTCATTGTAAATCTCCTCCACTTGGGTGAAGGTTCACACTGACAAACAGTGACAACAGGAATAAGGAGTGCAGACACGGCTGGTAAAGCCCAAAAAGTCTAAAGCAAATGCTGAGTCATCAACAATATTTATAACCTCCAACACTCAAAATAGAAGGTACCAAAGGACTGCAATTACTGAGATATGACAAATGTTGAATTTTTATTCACAGCAGCTGCAGGACACTTGGTTGTCCCAGTACACTGCTGCTCAAAGTCACAACCTTTGCTTAATCCGTGGACATGGGTTGTAAGTTACGCTCTGCCCATTTTGTCCATGAAAAGTATTGCTGTTGACAGCCCCTAAAATTTATGCCCAGTTTTGCAGCTCTCCATGTCCCACTCTCCCGTGTTCTACTCCTCTCTAATCTGGTTTGATAACAGTCCAATCTTCTGTGTCGCCTTCCAACCCTATTTATATTCTCTTTACCTCAGGGTATGTCTGTAGTGCAGAGGTGCCTGAATTAGCTGCAGAACTCCCCAGCTTAGGTGCTGCTGTAGATGTGGTTGTGTGGAGCTCAGTGCAGAATAATTTGCCCCCACTGTCCCTAATTCATTTAAAGTTACTTTAAATTAAAGTTACTTTTTAAGCCTACCTGACAGACTCGCTCCCCACCATCTCCCTGTCCTCCTCTTCACTTCCAAATACTCAGTATTTCACCACCAGTCTTTTCATTGGGCTTGCCTACTTCTAAATTAAGATTCAAAACCTAAAAGAATTGTTGGTACAAATTCAACAATCCATTTGCAATTTGAGATTTATCTCAAACGGTGCCTTAAGAGGGCTGACAAATTTCCTATTCAGCCAGTCCTGAATGCCTAAAAATGCACATTAAAAAAAGTCTTGGAAGAAAAATGTCATCTTCTTGTCTTGCAGAGCATCAGAAAATACATAAGGGTATGATAAAACAACTGTTACAATTAAGAAAATGAGGCATTAAGGAATATAACCTAGAGTAGGAGCAGCATTAAGGAGATGTGGTGGAAAGAGAAGAAAGGAGAGAGATGAAAGCATCCTATTCATGTTCTGTTAATTTCCAATACATGTAAGTGAGAATAAATCTACTTTCCTCACATATACTGTTTAGATTTACTCCCCTTCCCTATTTGGACTCATGCTCTGCCCCACAAAAGATAAAAAGGTTGAGTTGACTGTCAGGTAACTATACCACAAAGCAAGAAAGGAAAAATAAGATATCATTGATAATGGAACCAAGTAATTCTATCAATCTGTGTAACCCACAATATTCGATGGGGTATCCACTAAAAAATAAGGACAGTTGCTATTTTTCCAGGCTGATGGGAGGCCTCAAGAGAATAGTGTTGGCTTTGTAACATAAGTTAAAAACAGGTGAGGTGATCTCCTTACTTCTTAGAGGAACTCCGCACCCACAGACACTGCTGCACCTAATCCATTCACAGATTATATCAAAAAGCTGGTGGTTATCCAGCTTTTATCCCTTCCCAAAAAACAGTGACCATAACAAACTCTCTTCAGCACAGCTTCAGCGCTGGAGCAGCAGATAAACATTTCAGCCATGAGCCTCCTGCAAGAGATGGTGTTCCGTGCCCTAGGGAGACACAGGGCACAGCACTTCCCACTTCAGCAGGGTCATGCTCACCAAATTACACACAAGTGGGGCACAGGCTGGGAGGCATTTCACAGGCCTGAGGGCTTGGAATTCACCGGGATCTCTCTGGCAGCACATGACGACTCCGGGTTAATAAAGTTAAAAGTGTGTTATATTGCTTGTTAAACTTTTCAATAAGGACTGAAACAAGAGCAAGAGGGGCTCTGGGACCACAAAAATCCTAGTAACAGGAAGAACTGTATACAATGCTGGACAGGGAGCAAGGAACATGCAGCTGTGAAAGACCAGGGGAGCAGGATTATTGAACATGCAGTCTTGCAAGTGTATCCGAGCCATCCAGCCACAATTGTGCTACAGCAGACAGAGGGGAGCACTGGTGCTCAGCCAGGTATGAGAATATTCTCATGGCCCAGAATACATCCCCCTCCAAGGATTTAGTTGGCTAAGCAAACCATTTAGCTGGCTGAGTTCAAGATCACCTCTGTCACTGATAAGAGCTGATGTGAAGAAAGCCAGAAGCAAGAACCAGCCCCTCGTTTCCCTTGGGAACCAATTTTAAGCTGAAGCTTTACCACAGGTCCCCACCTTTGCCAACTGTCAGGGACCAGTGAGGGCAGGGGGCTCTGCAAGGGCACAAGAGGCTGGGAACAAAGAGGGTTAATAAAGAATGTTCCAGCACTGACCTCACCATCACAGAGCTGGGGCAGAAATTGGCAGGGCCAGGTCAAGACGAGGGCGAGAGGCAGTGATCAGTCAGACAAAGCCCAGCGATCACACAACAAATCTGCAGTGTTGGGGCACATCTGCTGTCAAGCCAGGAATGCCAGGCAGCAGCCCCGGGGTTGGGTCAGGGCTGTGTCAGTACCAGACCATCACAGACACAGCTGCTGCAAGGCTGTGATGGAGCATGGGCAGGGCCAGCAGCAAAACCTCAGCTCTACGGCAGCTCCCAAGGAAAGGAAGGGCAGGCCATCACTTTCTTCACAAGAGCTCTTATCAGTGAAGGAGCTGACCTTGGACTGTGCCCGCTAAACTCCAATCTAGCCACATGAACTCCTACAAGAGGTCTGTGCCCAGGTCAGACAGCTTTGATGGCTCAGGCCCTGCATCAGTTGTCTGTCACTGCTACTCACAGGGAAGAACAGGAGATAGAAAGGAGGGGGTTATGGACCAGCCTGCCTGCTCCACTGCTATTCAGTGTAAACTCCAGCAGGACTGAGGCAAAAGAAAAGAAAAATTGCTGAAGGCAAAACCAATGTCTGTTACAGATGAGTTTAAAGGTCGCATATCAGCTGAGGAAAGTAAGTCCTCAAACCTCTGAAATGCAGTCTCTTCTCTGCAACCACAGGTTGCAAATGTATTCTAATTCTCTTTAGCGTTCAGAAGCCAGCTCATCTACATCCCAAGTCACTGCAGGAAGAGGAGCTAGAGCAGAAGGCAGACAGGAGGCTTCTAAGACCTACATTCCCTCCATTCTTGTTTAATTTTAGGGGCTAGGGAGAGAATTTACTATGGATCCAAATTGAACAGCAGTTTGTTCTTTCATCCTTCATGGAGAAGGTATATCCAAACATCAGACCAGCACCACACCTGTCTTCAGGAGGCAGCAGTTTGCACAGTCCAATTTAAAATTACTTGCATCCCTTGGAATGTGTAAAAGGTACAATAAAATTTTTACCATCTGAAACTACAATAGTCTTTTCCCTCTTGGTTTTTTCTTCCCACACTCTCACCTTAGACCTCACAGTTCAATGTGTGGGCAGCAGAGCATTTTGCCACACTGCAAATTAATATTAGGCAGCAAAAGCGTACCAGCCCAAGATGAAAAGATGCCTTGGAATCCTTCATATTTAGTTAATATATTTTCCTTCCATTTATTTGTGCTGGCACTTACTCCATGCCCAAGAGGGCAGTGCAGCTCTGGCAGTCTGATGGGAAGCTTCTTGGTTGTCTGCCAGACACAGCATGAACACCACACAGAGCCCTCATGGCCCTGCAGAAGGGTTTTTCCTCCCTGTTCTCTGAGCTGACGCGGCCGAGCTTTAAATTCCACACTCTCCCTAAGCCTGCATCACCAGAGCTACATTTAGGTCATGCTGGGACTAAATGCTTCAAAAGAGACCTATGACAGTTTAGGTGGGCACCTTCCATTTGGGAAGGAGCACGAAGGCACAGATATATCGCTTTGCCTCCAAATTAAAATTAAATAGAAGTGATACCAGAAACACTTTCCAAAAGACTTGTGGAGTCTGCAAACGCCTCTACTTTTGTTCTGTGTTCAGTAACCCATTTCGTGCCTCCTTTTTAAAACACTGGCTCCTCTCTACTCCTACACAGTTTGTTGTTATGTTGCCTCATTCCAGTCGTGTTGCACCTGCTAAGTAAGCTCTAAATCAGGGACACCACCCAGAGAGTTCAAGCTAAATAGGAACAGGAGAACTAGGCCTCAAGGGAGATTTACCCTCTGTATCTTCAAGCCCAAACAGCTCTGTCTTGTCATTCTTTCAATTTGAGGTGGAGAAACCGGAATACTAAATCACATCAGGAGATGCCCAAGCGTGTCTGATATTTTTGCCTTCTTTTTCCCCTTGGCCTACCATAAAAAAAAAAAAAATCAATAACAGTTTCTTGGTGATTGGAAAAAAATTCTTATATGATCCAAATGTTGAAACCAGCGATAAGTGAGCCACGTCAGGGAGTTAGTTTTACTTAAACAAGCACCACAGATGGAACAGAGAGTGGCTTCCACTTTTAAAAAGAATGATTCAAAATCAGTAACAAAGCCACTGAATTATGAAGCCCAAATATATAATTCTTTGCGTGTATCAGGTATTATATCGCAAAAAGCAAGTAAAAAAAAGTGGCAGACGGACAACCTTATGGTCTCCTGTTCATTTTCCAGTAAAATTAGAATGAAAGCTGCTTGGTTTCTGTTCCAGGCTTGCAGTTTTTGGAGTCCCAAGCTGCAGTCTGGCGATCTATGACACAACAAGGTCTGGCTCATTTCTAAGGAACAATAAATTCAAAAGGTGTGAGCTGGTAAAACCCTTTCATGCTCCTGCTACAAGCAACCTGCCGATATTAGTTAAAACTTCTATAAGGACACTGCCAAGATAAGAAAATATAGATACTTCAGTTTAGAAGTATCTACAGGTTGAGTCTAAAAACAGAAAAAAACCACCTTCTTTAGTGACAATTTTGCTGCTCTGACATTAGCTGAGGAACTGCACCACCCAGCAGAGAGAAGCGATGATGGGAGAACAGAGCGCACCATGAAACGGAAATTAGGTGATGTCATCATCACAAAAGTCATGGAAAATGAAAAGCAAAAGGATAACACAGCCTAAGTAATAATACAAAAAGACCTTTGTATTGTCTTCCTCTAGGTCTTCACTAACAAAAATAATTTAGTTTTTTAAAGACCATGCCCAGGCATTGCTAATGCACAGCTTTTTGCAGTATCCATTGGAGGTAAGAATGCATCACTTCTCCTTTTCACTGAAATAGGCTGAGACCTACCCTGTGTTCTTGAATTTTTCTGTTGGTTTAACTTTGCTCTTCCATTTAAAATATCTTTGTTTTCCTGGATATTTCATGCTGGCTGAGGAAGCTACATGATGGGAAATTACATTTTAATGATAAGCACACAAAACAAAAATCTCATATGGCAACAGAAAGGCCAGAACTCTGCGTGGAGAAAGCCAGCATCCCACACAGCTGCTTTCTGGGTTCTAAAAAAGGATCCAAGTTAATGTTATACTAATTATACCCAGGTGTAGAACGAGAGCTGGTTTTCATTTCTTTTCAATTCAAACCACAGCACTGGTTTCCAGCCTAGATTAATTTGTCCAGGGGTCCTTTAAGGGGTGTGGTTTAATTTGCATCTGGCTTCAGTTTCAGGGCTGCCAGCAGTGGCACTTCCCTGAACTCTTATCAAATTAATTGGGCACTCATGCATAACTTAATTGAGCACTCATGCAAAAATTAATTGGGCGTGCAAGCGTGAAGAAATTGGGTTCTCATGCATGAATCGATTGGGCACCGATGCATGAATTAACTGGGCGTGCAAGCAGGAGCTAATTGTGTGCTCAAGCAAGAGCTGATGGGGCGCTCAGGCGTGATCTCATCAGGCACTCATGCGTGAACAAGTTGGGCGTGCACAAGTGAATGCAGAAAAGCCTGCGATTTCTGCCCTGGACATTGTACCCCGCGCCGCTGTGAAAAGCACACAGGAACTGTTTCAACATCTGTCCATTATAAACTCCACTTTCAACATCATCACAATCTTAATACACACTAATTACAAACTTTGCTCTTAGCCCCCTGGACCAGGCAGTGGGAATAAGCCCGGTGTGGTGCACACTTTGCCCAGCACAGCACCACAAGCACTGCTCATAATGAGCAAGAGCCTCCCTTCTGCGCGGAGCGCTTGTTAACACTTCTTTTAGCAGGCTTCTTTTATTTTAAAATAAGAGACCTTCAGCTCAACTCCCTGTGTCTGCCATGTGCTTCTGGGGTCTCTGGAGATCTGTTTAGAGGATGCAGCCTGTCCTGCCACATCCCACAGCACAGCAGCTCTCCTGGAGTTTCCTAGGCACACAGACTCTCCGTGGATTCAGGATTCTCTTGAATCCCTGGCTGTAAGCCACTGGGGCAGGGGCTCAAAGCTGACCCCATTCTATCCTGTCCCAGTCACCTTCCCATCCCTTGTAATGGACCTTGTTTCATTAACCTTGAACTCTCCATTTAAAACCTGCTTACACACTGTTTGCACCTACGCCTCCAGACATGAAGGACATACCACAGTACCCCAAATTTCCAGTATCACAATCAATACTCCTTCCTAGGTCTCCAAGTCACTTAAATTACTGCAGTCCCAGGCCACCTCAGACTTGGGTGCTGCCTGCATCCTCCACTAATCACTGTAGTGCATGAAACCACCTCTGCTGGGGGAACAACTTTTTTAGGAAGTTAACACAAATTACTTTCTAATCAGGCTCAAGCATTGAGAGAGGATAAAATACAAGAAATTAAGCACTTAAGAAAGCACCTTTTCTCCCCCTTTCCTAGACTCCACTTAAGCTAAACATACCTTCCTAAACTCAACTCCTCTTACTTCCACAAGTTACACTTGCTTTGCACCAATCATCTCATTGATCCAGTGCAGGAAGTTGGGGTTGTGTACACAAAAGTTTCTTCTGTCTGCCACTCCTTCACGTGTCTTGCTAGGTGTCTTCCACCCCTCTGGCTCCCCAGTCTCACTCTGCTGGCACAGGTCACCCATGGCCACACTCAAAGTCTCCTTGCCCTCTGTATGTCATCTTTGGGCTGCAATGATCCAGGCGTGCATCCTTTGGGTATGGAGCGTCCTCTTTCATCCATCTCTTCTCTGCCATCTTCCTGATCGTGTCTCCTCCAGCATCTCCACATGCTGTCTGCACTGTGGGGTCCTCTGAGGGCCTGGAATTTTGGGACAGCACTTCAGCTTCAGAGCCAGCTGCCACCTGCAAAGGGCAGCTCATGGCCACCTCCCGTGCCAGCTGTGCTGGAACCCCTGGATGCCAAACCCCACCAGGTGTGGCCAGAGCGGCACTGGGGAGAACTCATGGTGCACTTGGGGGATGAACTCATCGGGTGCTCATGCATGTTCTAATTGAGCATTCATGCGTGAGTAAATTGGGTGCTCATCCAGATCTAATTGGACTCTCAAGTGTGACTTGATTGGGCTCTCGAGCATGAACTAATTGGGCGCTCATGCATGAACTATTTGAGCAATAAATCGTGCACTAATTGGGCACCCATGCGTGAAGTAATTGTGTGATCAGGCGTGAACTAATAGGGTGATCATGCATGAGTTAATTAGGCACCCATACCATGCATGGACTAAACTGGCACTCATGCAGGAGCTCGTTAGGTGCCCATGCACAAACAAAGTAAACCCTACAGTTTAATCTCAATACCTTCTACCCCTTGCCTCCTCAACACACATATTTAAGAGATGTTTCAACACGCAAACATTACTGTCTCTACTTTCAACATTTTCACAATCTTAATATACAGCAATTACGAACTTCGTCCTTCCTCCCTGCAGAACAGACAGCTGGGATTAGCATTGCAGCAATGCTCTTTAAAATCTTGCCCCACAAATCATATAATAGAAGCATTTAGGTTGGAAAAGATGCTTAAAATCATTGAGTCCAATCATTTACCTAACACTACCAAGTCCACCACAAAACCATGTCCTTAATTGCCATTCCTACTTAGTCAGAACACCTTATCCATCACAAACTCCACCCTTTATGCCAGGGGACCAGACTGTAAGGGATTAATATCATCACCAAGCTCATATGCACTTAGTAAAATTCTAGCCCCATCCCAGGGAGCCAAACTACAGGAGTTATCATCATCATCACCAGTCTGAATTTTCATTCAGAAACTATTTCAAGCTCTACCCCTTGATGGTGGACTAGATTATTGGAGTCACCCTTATCACAGTCTGGCTGCGCCTACTCTTCACAAACTTCAAGCTCCACCCCTATGGGATGTGGGAACTATACTCAGCCTGAATAAGTATGATTATGCCCCTCAGGGCATTTATTGCAGGGGGCACTGCATTCATGCATGAGCATCCCATAAAGTCACACTGGGATGCCCAGCTAGCTCCTGCTTAAGCTCAAAAGGCTCGTGCATGAGCACGCAATCAATACATGCATGAGTGTTCATCCAGTCTATGCATGGGCACTCAAATAATTCCCACCTGAGCGATCTAATCGGTTCATCCTCAAGCACCCAATGGACTCAAACGTGGGTGCACAATTAATTCACGTCCAAGTGCCAAATTAATTTGTGCCAGACCACCGAAGTAGTTCATGCATGAGCGCCCAGTTAGTTCATGCATGAGTGTCCTGCGAATTGATGCTTGATTATCCAATTAATCCCTGCATGGAGGCACAATTAATTCACGCTTGAGCACCCAATTAGCTCACACATGGGCATCCAATTGGTTCAAGATGCCCCGTTTGCTCACACAAGGCTGCACATTCAGGTCACACACGATCGCTGAATTCATGCATGAGAACCCGACCATTTCATGCATGATGGCACAGCGCACAAGCACCCGACTTACTCCTGCATGAGCACTCAGCTGGCACTTGCATGAATGCCTGATGATCTCATGAGTGACACGCTGGACACACGTGGCAGACTTCAGCAGGGCCATCAGCTGCTCTATGCAGGTGGCAGCTGCCTCTACAGCTGATGTAATTGTCCATGGCATCCCAAAAGGAGCACACAGTGCCCCATCATGCAGTTATTTACAAGCAAGCAGCAGACACAAGAGAAAGAGACACGTGGAGGGAGAGGTGCCAGAGGAGTCATATGGAGGGAAACACAACAGACAAGGATGAAGTGGGGCAGAAAGCCCATCAAAACTGCAAGTTAAGGAATTGCAGACACAGGGAAAACAGAAGGCTCAGTTGATGTTGTTCAGGATGTGGAGCAATGTCCAGAACAGTTGAGCCATTTGGTATACCATTTCATTGCCCAGGTTGAGAAATACCTGTGTTGCATCAAGAAAATACTCTTCACCACGCATTTTACCTCTGGAAAAAACCCTGCAGCTAATTTGAGTCATGAACCTATTGTTACCTCCAGCAGTGGCGGTGATCCTCACTTCTATTGTTGTCATCATCTGCTCTGTATGCTAGAGTATAGTAAACAACTGAAAAAAAAAAAGCTATTGTATTCTCAGCTTTGTGTTTTGCAAGAAAAAGGGATTAAATCTGTAGCAAGTGCTCAGCATATGTTAACCCAAATAACCCTGCAGTCCACAGGGGCGAGGAGTGGCATATGTAATACATATATATCCAAAATGCTGTGCCTTGGTTTCATTTGTTGCAGGAGCAGGGAATGAAGCCTTTAAAAGCATGAAGTCAGACTGTTATAAAATTAATCCATACAGTCTAGCCCGCTGGGGTGAGGGTTGAAATTCGTGAAGAGTACATATATTCAGACCGTGATAAAGTTGACACACATCCTTTTCTGTTTATCTTCCCAACCCTAAGGTACCTTCAAACTCTATTTCCGATGCGCTTATTCATTGCTCACACCTACTACCCCTCCAAGACATAACAGCTGAAACACTTAAAGCCCAGATGTCCAAGAGCACACTTCCTGTTGCTAGCTAGCCTTCACTAGGGGGATCTTGACTTAAGTTACTGCAAATTAATTCAAATTTCTAATCACTGACTTAAGTAATGAGAAGGAAGATAGAGGCTATTAAATCCTTAACAACCTTAACCTTTCCTCTTCACTTCTCAGTTTAAGCTTCCTTAGCTTTCACCACAGTTTACACACAGTTCATTCCAACCTCTCTGGTGATGGGCGGTGCAGGAGGGTTGTGTAGTGTGCATAATATTTTGCCATTGCTCTCTATTTTTCACTGGGTTTCTTCCACACCTTGTGAACCCCGGACTTCCAGCCCTAGCACGCACTGGATGAAGGGCAACATATCATTCCTGTTCTAAGGACACAAATAAGTGATTTTTTTTTTTCAGCTGGTGAAAACTACACTTAATATCCCTAACTCTCTTTTCGTAACAATTATACAGAAAGCCTCGCAAACGTTCACAGTATTCACAGCAATATAAGAGGTCAAGGCCTCAAGAACATGTATAATGGTAAAGAATAATGTTCTATTCTTAAGAAATGGTGCAAAACCAAAACCGGTTTGCTGCAGTAGTCACCATACTGCATGAAACAAAAAAAATATATATATATCAAAAAGAAATACTGAGATTGTCAAGCACATCTCAGTACTTCCAAGACTACTTTTATACCACTCTTGCCACACAAAACATCCAGTAGTGCAACCTAACTGCCTACACCAGAATGATAAGTCCATTGCAACAGGCAGCCTGGATTGTATTTGAAAGACTGGCCCATTTACTGCATGCTTCTGCCAAGATATATCTGAGCTTGCAGCTGACTTTGAAATGCAAACCACTTAGCAACTCATAATATGATTTCTAATCTCTAAAATCCCACACTACCGACTAAAGGCAGGAGGCTCAGGCCTTGAAATGCCAAAGTGTTAAAGAGTTCATTGACAGAAACAGCATTTGTTTTGAAAAGTCTTCAGGAGTATTGATACCAGATCAGGGCCCATCAGAGTCTGTCAGCTGAATGTTCCTCTCTGTGTTGACTGGTTTACTTGCTAAGATGTCTCTCAAGCTATGTAAAGTCAGGAGGGAAAAAGCTGTAAACTGATCAGAGTGAAAACTAAGCCTGCTTTGTGTTCTGTCTTACCAGCACAGAACAGCTGGAATTTGTGGCCATGGTGGTTGGAAAAGTACTACTGTGTAAGCTTAGGACTGTCACACTCCCAAAGCCCTCTCCATCAGGAAAGGGATGAGTATTTCCTGACAGACAGAATATCTACCAGTCAAAGGTTTGCCAAAAAGCATCTGCTGAGTCAGAAAGGAATGACACTTCACATTGTTGAGATTTAAACCCTGTAAGCACCATTTCCTGTCCTAATATGTACAAATCAGTTTAACATGGTTGTCTAGGGTGGCAAATAACCACAATTTATCTCAGCTATCTCCCTGTGTTTAAGAGAGCCTCCAGAAGATATCTACAGGCAAGAAGCAAAATGAACGGCCAAAAAATGAGAACTACTCTTCATCTACTACTGTATCCTCTTCACCTTGCAACATACCCAGGACCGACAGAGAAGACGGATGGACAGACTGAGCATAGACTTAGAGGCATGCTGCCTCAGGGGCCCCATGGAGAAGAGACTGCCCCCTTCTTCCACCAGGCAAAAAACATTATGCCATTCCACCTACCTGAAAATGCTACCAGGGGCCACTCCATTCCATGCAGTGTCCCCATCCTGCAGCAATGCAGAGGGACATGGCCAGTGAGTCTCCTGTGCTCTGGGCCATTTGGCTTAACCACACACCTCTACCTCATTACCCAGTCCCAAAATCAGCGTGGAAACTAAATGAACACCACATCACAAGAGCCTGGTGTTTAGATGCACTCTCATTCCCCACCTCAATCCAAATTTCGCATTCTGCTACAAGCTGACAAGATAATTGTTAGGTAATTACACTGTCTTCATTTCCAAGTGCAGCAAAGATACAGCAGCAAGAGAATGTACTAGCATGATAAAAATTGCGTGTTTGCCTGCTTTTCAAATATTATCCAGCTGGCCTGTATATTACCAAATAAGTAGCACCGGCTAGAGAATGCTTCAAAGCTCTGAAGAGCATCTGAATCTGCCATGAGGACCTAACAATGTATGTGCAATGCTACAACTTACAGCCCTAAATAGATGAGAAATAACAGGGGCATGCATATGTGTAATATTCTTTGGGGCAAGCTTTGGATAATCTCAGTTTATGAACCTTACCAGCAATACGCCCAGAATATCTGGAGAACACTCCAGCTCCATTGATTGAGATGCTCCAAAGCTTATTTTATTTTGCACCAGGGTGTCTGCAGCTTTTCACCAGTCCTCTGATACTTCCTCCATCAGACACTAAGTGCCAGAAGAGAGATATCTGGAGAATCTTACCAGCTGAAGGGCTGAAAGAGCACTGTGAGTAGACCAGACAATTTCAGAATGCCTTTATTTTAAACAAAGGACTGTTGATACAGGACTCTAACCAAAACTCAATGAGGAAGAAAGTTAAACTAAAAAGCCTGGCTGTATATTGCTGCACCATACTTTGAAGTTCAATAGCTTTGAAAAATAAACTAAGATTCTTGGAGGAAATAGATGAAAAGTTGCAGCAGTGGATGATTTTAAGAGTAACAGGATCTTTTTACTGACACGGGAAGGATTCTTGGGACATCTCCCCAAAACCAGGAAGACTACAGCAAGGCACCGCAGCATGCTTAGGCCAAAGAACCTCACCCCATCTGCATAAGGGTGGTGCCATTTCCTCAGCCTGCTTGGTACCGCAGCCCAGGAGCACCTCCGAATATCGGTGACACAGGTAAATTGTGTTCAGATAACCCAGCGAAAGGCAAGGCAAAGGGAGGTCCAAAGCCACGGCTGAGATGAATCAGCTCCCTCAGAGTTAGAAGAGTTCATCCAGCTTCAGACCGAGCCCTGTTTATATATTGTTTTCCTCTTCAGAGGGGTGAGTGAAGCTGCCATCACAGAAATGCTCCTGAGGTTGCCTTGCTAAAGCAACCTTGATGAACCTTGTTATTCATCAGAAGAACATTTGAGCGCCGCAGTCCCCAATAAATCAAAACATGCCAGGATGTCTGTAATTCTTAATCAGCACTCTTGAATTTGCACTCTCCTCAAACACCCTTAGAAAAACAACAGAGTGGACGCCAATTTCCCTACTGGTGCAAACGAGTGAATTTCCACTGAAATCGAGAAGCTTGAGCCAATTAAAACAAGCTAAAAATTCGGATCTTGTGCTGTTTCTGCTCCAGTTTTGAGTGGTTTTGAGACCAAGCACAGTTTTTGCAGGATGAGTAACAATGAAGCAGTGACCTCCTAAAGCAGCTTTCATGCAGAGGTTTGCAGTCCTTGGCAAAGGAGATCTCAATGCCTACAGGTTTTATTTCAGGCAAAGGAAGAAGTGATTTGTTCAAGTCCTCTAGCAAAACAACAGCCAAAGGAGGATATGCCCAAGCCCTGGAGACCAGGCTTCAAGGTGCCTGTTTCACAACTATGTTTAACCAAATAGCTTTTCAATGAGGGACTTGAAAATGAGGAACCTTTTCATTTTTTTTAATATTGCTGAAAACCACAGCTACCACACTGAGACACATTTTTGAGCTTTAAAAAAAGGCTGCTTTCAACATTCCTAATTTTCACTGCTTATAAGCCATGACTTTACAGAATGATTTTATTTTTTTTCCTGTGTAGTTGAATATGCCCTGTATCTAGAAGGTAATTTTGGCTTTAATCTTCTCTAAACGCTGGAATGTTGGACAAGTGAAGCATTTGATGGTGATGATAATGAGTAGCCCATTAAAGGTAATTTTTAAAAAGTTAATGAGCTCTCACCAAGGGACCGACACGTACTGTAATGAAAAATGTTTGCATAAAGAATATAGCTTTCTTGCTATTTATTTTACTTTATAGAGAACCTATAAAACTTCTTAATGTGCCTTCAATTAATTCAGCAGTTTAGACGATGCTTGAGTTTTATTTTCATTCTTGCTTTGCCATAGTAGGTTACAGAAAATTAGTTTCCGAAGGAAAGCAACTGATATCTCAATTAATCACTCTCTTTTACCACCATAGTCACTATTGAATGTCCAGGGATTCAAATTTTTTTCCCCTCACTGCCTAATTAAGGGAACTCAGCAACAAAGTGATTTAGTGATAATGACTCTTGCCATTTCTTTAGCTGTGTGGTCACTGTTAGCCACTATTTGAATTTACCAGCATAAATAAAGCCCTTCAGTGACTAAACAAAGTTAAAGTAGCAATAAATTAAGCTTGCCATGTACACTTGGTTAAACCTTCAGCCAACATAAATACAAGCAGCCTTTCGCTGTGATTTGCTTGGTACAATGACATCATACATTTCCAAACAGAACATGAAGACCACAGCCAAAAAGCTAACACAATTCCCTGACGTGAATCAAATTACAACAATCCAGAGTTTGTTGCACTGACTGTTCAGTTTCTGGCTCCTACGCCATGTGCTCTCATGTGACCACATTATAAAATAATCTATATGGTGATCTCAATTTTGCATTTTCTGCATGATTACATTTTGGCAAGGGGACTCCCCATGTCATCGCTCTCTGCAGGAATGCTTTGAAAGTTACTGAAAAGTCAGAATCTGCCGGCACAGAATCAAATCAAACCTTCTCCTCCTGAACTAGATCCTAAAAAGAATAAAGGCTACAAAGGGCTGTGTCCAGACACAGACAGAAAGGCAAAAATCAGGGGTGGAGCTAACCAGAGCTAAATCTAGCTAGGGCTGGTAAAAAGGGGCTCTGCCTCTTCAGATGACAAAGTTTTTAGGTGGTGAAGAGATCAACGAGGGAATGCAAGAGGGCAAAATTGTCGTGTTATCTTAGATTGTCTCAAAGCAGGCCGTTGACCATAATTCCGCTCACCTCCTGATCCATGAGAGTCTCTCCCAGGGAATTGTCTGCACTGCAGGACAACCCAGAGATCAGAGGCAGCTGAACTAACCTTTCTTTAAAAAAAGAAAGAAAAAAGCAGTTGCATTGTTGAGTGCAGTGCCAGAACAGCGCAGCAATCCCAGCAAGGGCTCACCCATCCGTCCACCAGCACCACGGCCAGCCTGGGTCAGGGGCACAAACCTCCACAGCAAGGGTAGGACCTGAAAGCTTCCTCCAGGAATGAGGCTGCTCCTCCTGAGGGTTGTGATGCCCTGCAGGGCACAGGGAACAGCCAGCTGGGACTGGACAGGTGCAGCTGGAGAAGAGCAAAGCGTTGGGCTCCAATTTGCATGAGAAAGGGAGATCCTCAGCTGGCTCCCAGGGCAGTGCTGGTCATCCCTCTCACAGCACTTCTGGTACACCTGCAAACAGCCCTTCCAAAAGCAGGCAGCTTTGCTGGACTACAGCACAGATTATTTTATATTACTGCTGCTTAAAAAAAATAAATAAATAAAAGCCAGAAGTGTTGGTGGATGCTGACTGGGTTTAACCCAGAATTACAATTTTCTTGTGAAGGGTCATGCTCTTGTATTTGTTCTTTATTACAACTTCATCACTAAATAGAGCAAAAAAATTAAACTTCTTAATGCAAGAAAGAATCAAATAAGATATAGCATCACAGAGATATTATTTTGCCATAAATTAACAAAGTGTGAGAGGGAATACCTCTCTGAGCAAGTGTGCATGACAAAGGATTAAAAACGGAGGAAACTTAATAACTAATTGGTCATAACTTTACGGTGTAAAAAGCCACATGAAAATGGCAATAAGAACACTTTGCCTCAACCGGTCTTGTGCTGAGCTGTATAATTTTATGTCACTTTTTGTTTATATTTTCATCATGAAAATCTTGTTGAAAGAGAAGCACTAGAAAAACTGGGTGAGCCTAGTCTTCACAACAGATAATACTTTTACGGTATTTTAAAAATTAAGAGATAGAGCAAAGTTACTCATATATCAGATTTTCTCTACTCCTTCTTTATTCTCCTAAGCCTATGTTGAGTAATAATTCTTGCCTACTAAATCATGACATATTAAGGATGAAAAAGATTTCACATTGGTTTTCTTCCCTCCCTTTCTTTTTATTATTCCTTTTGAAAGATCTGTAAAGGGCTGAAATATCATCCAGGCCTCTATGAAGCCAATCAGCACAATGCTTATTAGGCACAAAAGGGAAGATGTGATCTATTTTTAATTAAGCCATCTTTGAACAATGCAACATAAAGAACCTGGCTTTTGAATTGCAAGGCAATCAGTGCATGGATGGTGAGTGAATTAAAAGTAAACAGGGGAAAGAATTCCTTACACAGGCAAGGCTCAGAGGAGATTTAAGAAAAAAAAAATACAACTTTTCTCAAGGAAAGAAAAAAATTAAGATTTTCTTATTATAATTTTGAGGGTACATTTCATTCCCTATTTTGACTCACTTTTCAAAGCCACATCAGGTTGTTTGCAGAGACAATTTGTTAGCAAATACATGGTTTGCCTCTGCCCGGAACATTAGAAACTGCAACATATATACAACACTTACTGATGTTTAAGTATCAATCAGATTGTGTATTATTTGAGCAGAGTACACATTCAAGTCCACTTTACACCATTATGGAATAGACTAAACAAACCTGACCTCAGGGGTGACCTTCATAGGATCCCTAAAGATTGCAAATGTATAGTAGGCAGTCACCATGAGACTTTTACAGCCTGGTAATGGCATGCAAATGACACTCCGTCTCTGTAAGGCAGCCAAATTCTGGGGTTGTATATGAGACTAATTTCCTGAAGAATTTGGGGAAAATGTGATACTTTTCCTTTTATGTATGAAATTCACATCTCTTCCTTTTACTAGAGGACTTCAGGGAAAGCACTCACAAACTTATGGTCGAGCCGTACTGCTCCCTATAGCAGCACCTCTCCAAAACCTGCTCTCTGTAGGGCAGGGTGGCCATGAGTCCCTGAGACACAGATCCCAGTGTTCCAAGCCCCATTTCCATACCCAGGAACACCTGCTGAGCACCTCACTGAGCTATCTGTGCAAATCATTCTCCTCCAGAGCCCAGCTTCAGGCAGGACACAGGGAGAGCTGCTCCGAATTGCCCTGTGGATGATCCATTCTCCCTCTCCTTTATACAGGATGCTTGGAAACCAGATAGGGTTGTCTCCTTAAAATCAGTAAATAGGAATCATACTCATAGCCTTCAGGGCTG
>VYZR01083811.1:0-27094 GCA_013400675.1 Oxylabes madagascariensis
ATGAGGAATGGGAATGAGGAATGTGAGGGGATGGGGAATGTGAAAAGATGGGGAACGTGAGGGGTTGGGGAGCGGGGAATGTGAGGGGATAGGGAAGGTGAGGGGATGGGGAATGTGAGTGGGACAGGACCCTTGAAGGACAGGATCCATGAGGGGTTGGAAGCCATAAGAAGATGGAGGTCTCTGAGGGGATGGGGGCTGTGAGGAGCTGGGGTCCGTGAGGAGTTGGGTCCACGAGCGTTGGGGGCTGTGAGGAGTTGGGTCCATGAGGGGACAGGGCTGTGAGGAGCCGGGGTCCGTGAGGAATCTGGGTCCATGAGGGTTGGGCGCTGAGGGTGCCGTGGGGCACGCAGGCTGGTGGGGACCGTGGCTGCCCAGGAGCATCCCCCCGGGGAGGAGGCTGTTGGGGAAAGCGGGAGGAAGGAGCGGAGAGTGCTGGCAGGGAAATGGGGTCACTGCACACAGAGTTCCTTGAAGCAGGGAACTGCTCCCGGTGTCCAGGGCCGCCGTGCTGGATGCCCTGCATGGAATAGGGCTCCTCAAAGCCTGCGGAGCCGCAGCTCTGAGGTGATCTCTGCCTGGTCTGCTGCCTCACGGAGCCTGGAGGGCTGGGATCCCTGGGACTCAAACAGAAGGCTTGGCAGAAGTCATCGAGGTAGCTAATGCTGCAGGTCAGCACTGAAAATGCAGAAGAAAAGAGAAAACCCAACACTTTTCACAATAACAGTCGGCTGTTTGTCCTGACAATGGTCTGACCTCAGTGGGAGTGATGCCCGTCCCCAGCTCAGCCTCCACAGTGTTGAGAGAGGGAAATGCTGATGACAGCTCAGCCCAGCCCAGCCTTCATCTGCCTCCTCTCCAGCCCAAACTCGGATGTTTTCCGGTGCTGCAGTGTTTGAAGCTGTTAATCACAGAATCCTGGGACGGTTTGGGTTGGAAATTACTTTTTTTTAAAGCTCATCCATGGGCAGGGACACCTTCCACTGTCCCAGGTTGCTCCAAGCCCTGTCCAGCCCGGCCTTGGACACTGCCAGGGATCCAGGGGCAGCCACAGCTGCTCTGGGCACCCTGTGCCAGGGCCTCCCCACCCTCACAGGGAACAATTCCTCCCCAGTATCCCATCTCACCCTGTCCGCTCTCAGTTAAAAAAGAGAATTTTTTATTTTAACAAGAACTTCTATTAAGTAAGAATTCTAATTCTCTGCCCGTGGCACCGAACAGGATTTAAATAGTTTGATGTACGGAGGAGCACTGAGCAGTTAAAAGAAGCAGAGTCACTATAGTAACAGTATCAGATATCTAAACCTACTTAATAAAAACCCCCTCTCCTAATTATGATTTTGAAGCCTGTCATGAAGAGCACATTCAGCTGCTTTCCCCCCCCCCCCACCCCATCAGCATGACTGTGGCAGCTTGGATACGTTTCTGAATAATGCTGCCCTGCACCTATAAACAAAGGAGATTGCGAAAATAACCTGCAAGGTCATGACTTTGTGCCAGGCTAAAAATAGCCCGAATTGAGGCATTTAAAAACGCCTGGCTCCCTACCCAAATTGCATAAATCACTCCTGCTGTAAAAGCCGCGCCGCTCCGGCCCGGCGGAGGATATTCCCCAGGATCGCCCTAATGAGCAGCTGAGGCCTTTGCTGGAACACGCTGTGCAAGACTTTGTTGTGAAAGAGCGGCTGCCCCGAGCGCCCGGGCTGTAATTAGTCACAGCGGAGGGAAACCTGCACCCCGGGGGCCGCAATCTGGCAGGGCAGAGGTGGGAGGGAGAGCTGTCACCTCCAGACAGCACCCGCTGCTTCCGAGCCTTGCCTGTTCTCCCAGCTGCTCCGTGGTGCCGGCTGCGTTCGTTCCCAAATCCGGGCTCCGGACCTTTTCCGAGGTATGGGTCAGTGTGGGGAGGAGGGCTGGTCCAGGCTTTGTGTCTCAACACGGCCCCGGCCGCCGCCAGCAGGGTCACGGGGTCACAGAATCGTTCGGGTTGGAAAAGCCCTCGGACCCTCAAGTCCAACCGTGCCCCCAGTGCTGCCCGGGCCACCGCTGGCCCCTGTCCCCAAGTGCCACTGGTGCCTCCAGTTTGAGCTTTGATGAATTTCAGGCTCTGCGCTGCCCAGGGGCGCAGCTCTGAGCTCACACTCAGGGTCACTCAGCTCTCCTCACAGAGCAGGGACACAAAACAAATCCTTTCCTGCTGCAAGGACAACTTTCAGCAAAGGACAACTTTCAGGCCCAAGAGCACAAACAATGGACTGAAGAGAGAAAACAAGAAGGATGACACCTCACAATCTGAAGCTGTAACCGGACAATTAAACCCCAATATGCAAATGGACCAAAACTTACAAAAGTGTGAGACCTCGTGACTGGTTAACCATTTTTGTGAACCATTTTGGGTCCACCTTGTGTGTAGCCCTGGTCAGGCCCTGTCCTGCCCACGGTGTATCCTGGAGGCCTTTAAATATCTACTTTATTCTCTTACCTCTGGCCAGTCACTGTTCCGGGTCAGCCTTCCCACGGCATCACCACATCCACACAGCTCGAGGGATGGGGACTCCACCACCGCCCTGGTCAGCTGTGCCAGGGCTGGACAGCCCTTTCCATGGAGGAATTTTTCCCAATATCCACCCTGAGCCTCCCCTGGCCCAGCCTGAGGCCGTTCCCTCTCCTCCTGTCCCTGTTCCCTGGAGCACAGCCCGACCCCCCCGGCTGTCCCCTCCTGTCAGGGAGTTGTGCAGAGCCACAGGGTCCCCCCTGAGCCTCCTTTTCTCCAGGCTGAGCCCCTTTCCCAGCTCCCTCAGCCCCTCCTGGGGCTCCAGCCCCTTCCCCAGCCCCGTTCCCTGCCCTGGACACGCTCCAGCCCCTCGGTGTCTCCTCTGTGTCTCTGTGCCATTGCCTGTGCTGTAGAACAAGAGGTGCAGCTGCTGTTCCTTCCTCCGCAGGGCTTTTATCACCGTATTTGGTGCTCACTCAGAGGAGTTTCTTCTGGCACACGGAATGTTGCTGCTTTGCTGTTGCCAAGGGAAGAACCCTGGGCTCTGGGAGCTCCTGGGCCCCGCAGAGCCGGCCGGAACGGAGCTGCCATCCCTCCCGGCTGGGGCTGCCTCCACCAGCACCACAGCTCGCCCACCGCGGGGTGAGAACTCAATCAGAAATATTTATTTGTTGCAGCAGATGACAATTTCGTGATCACTCCCCATCTCCTGCGCGCACAGGCTGGTGGATTTTACCGGGGCTCCTTCCCAGAGGGAGACAGTGGTTTGTGCTAAATCAAAACTGCATCTACCAAAAATCACCGCTGTTTGAAGGCAGTTTCCTTCAATCACACTGAGGTGGTTTCTTAAGTCACTTTCACCATCCTAAAACTGTGTTCTCTTTGAAGGCAGTTTCCTTAAATCACACCGAGGTGGTTTCTTAAGTCACTTTCACCATCCTAAAACTGTGTTCTCTTTGAAGGCAGTTTCCTTAAATCACACCGAGGTGGTTTCTTAAGTCACTTTCACCATCCTAAAACTGTGTTCTGTTTCTCTTTAGAGTTTTCCTAGTCTTCTGGTCATCTTCTGCTTGTTTTTTGCCTCTTTACTGAAGAGAACTTCCTTTTTTTCTCCATTTTTTCTCGTGATAAACCACAGTGGTTGCAACAACTGAATGCCTGATAAAGTACACAGAAGGCTTTTGTTCCCCATCCTTGAAATAGTTTTGACTCTCCTTTCTGCAACATTTTCAGTTTTTCAAATATCTTATTTAAAGCAGCGTCACCAGCGCTGGACCCTGTCTTCTTGCTTTTTCCATCACTGATCCTTGGTGCAAATAAATAAACTAAAATAATCTCTGTTCTAGTTGCACAGATCTGTCCTTTCATTCCTTCCACGGTGCTACACTGTCACTCCCATGAACTCCCTGATAATGTAGCTGTGTGTATACAGCCAACACAGAACAAATAATTATTTAAGCAGCGATATTGGCTTTTATCTCACTCCAATCTCAGAAGGTTTTGCAGTACGGGCTAGCAGAACAAGCCATCCCTCAGAAGGCGGTTTCTGCGGTTTGATAAGAGCGGGTCTCTTTGCCTTCTGCTCTTTATTTCTGTTAAAAAAGCGGTGTTGATTGTTCACCCTGACACGGTCAGGCTAAGCCTGATAGAGAGGTGACCCCACTGACTCTTCACATTTACATGAGACTGCAGCAGGAACGAGGCAGTAAAGATGATGGCTACCCCAAGGCAAGGCTCGTGAAGAAAAATAATGTCTTTTATTACACCAATTCCGCTAAAAGATATTACTGCTGTCCACCAGCCTTGCCCCTTTTACTTCTTTAGAGCAACAACATGGCTGAGTATGTTTACACTGCTTCTCTTTTTTCTTGCATTCAGTTTATGATGGGTAATTTCATTCTGTTTTAACACATTTCTGCGTAAAATTTCTCATTGAGCCTTTTTGGGCTATGCATTTAGCCTTTTTGGGCTCATTTAGCCTTTTTGGGCTTTTTGGGCATATGTAGCGTGTGCGCTGAGACCAGCTCGTATCAGTGGTTCTCAATGTAGCTTAACAGGTTTGTCTATTGCTGCTTTTAAATTTACATTTTACTTTCTCTTCTGGCCATCTGCAGCCTCTTTTTAGGCCGGTCTGGCCTCAGCTCATGGGTCTGTTCTAATCTGCCGGACAGCCAGGGAGGGACACGAGGAGAAATCCTGAGGTGGGCCAAGGTGATTTTCAGGCTAGACAGAAGGAGGAGGCTTTTTATGGTGAGGATGGTAAATTCATTGAGGTAAACTATAACGAAAGTGGCAAATTTCCTAATGAGGCTGTCCCAGGCTGCCTGGAGAGGTGAGGGATGTCCCTGGAAGCATTCCAGGCTGGGTAGGACGGGGCTCTGAGCATCCCAGTCTGGGGGAGACCACAGGCACCGCAGCGAGCGGCTCTCGGGAAGGCTCCCGGCAAGATTTGCTGCTCCCTTTTCTTTGCAGCCACTTCAGTGCTTTCATCCCCTAATAAACCTGCTTTTCTGCTGGGGATCACGGCCAGCCCCTTCCCCCTCCCTGCCTCTGGTTGTGCCCACGGCATTGAAGCCAGGCTCGTTTACTGATGCACACCGTGCCACCGCTGTGGGCCTGACATTTCTGAGTCTGAGAGATTTTAGCCTGCTAACAGCTGCTGGTCTTTTTTTCCCAAGGGAAAAATCCCTCAGGAAAGCTTCTTCTCAAAACAACATAGGTAAACAACCACCTTTCTCAAAACAATCTTTTTCCAGGTGGTGTTTTCGCCTTCTGGTTCTGTTTCTCTAGTCTAACCAAGGGGATTAGAGAGGTGTCATTCCAGTTCACCAGTGGTGCTAAGTCTGTATCGGAACACCTTATAAAAAGAGTAAGAATTAGACAATAAAGTGCCCTATGCCTTCTGAAAACACTTGGGTCTCTCGTATTTTTCTCCTGTCCAACAGCGACACCCCCACCACCACTCGCAGCTCTGGTGCAGGCACACGGGGACCTTTCCCTACACCGTCCTCCTTCATCACCGGGAGATTTCTTCCAGAAATCACCCCTCAGCAGCCCCTCTGCCAGCCGAATCACCTCTCTTGACACCGCGCTGTTTTATTTTTTAGCGAGCGGCTGGGCTGGCGGGGGGACAGGAGGATGCGCGGGGGATGGATCCATCCCGGATCAGTGTCTGTCACACGAGTCTGCGGCACCGGCTCTGTCCCCGAGATGGGATTCGAGCACAAAGCCGGCACAGAAGGGGAGGACTGCCCTCTTCTGATCGCTCGGGAGATGCCAAGCCGGGAATCCCAGCCTTTGTTTGACCGCAGCGGGGATAAAATGCGCCAAACCCGCAGAATTCACCACGAGTTTGCAGGTCCCGAAGTCTCGCTGACTGCAGCGCTGATTTCCAACGCCTGAGACGTTTTGGTTGCTGGGAATTCTTTTCCCAGGCGATTTTCTGTAAACAAGAGAAATATTTTTGTAGCTGTACCTGTGTTTATCCATTCTTTCTCACAGGAGAGGTTTCTTGACGAACATCTGTTTTAACCAACGTGATTGAAGAGGTTTGCCTTTGTTTCACCGATCAAATTAGTCTGTGTAAAGTAGTATGAAAGAGAGACACATCTCAAAAATAAAGAGTAATTTTTTCTAGCCTTCTGATCTCGGGGGTCTGTGTTGTTGTTTGGTGTACAACAGCGATAGCTGACCTCAGTTAAGCTGGAAAGAGGCGTCCCTCAGACACCTCAGGAGGGTCTGGTGACACTGCACTCGGGTTCAAGACCTTGAAATCAGCGCTTTTTGGTCTCTCTCACCTCACAGGCTGTGCATATGTGCTGCAGGGTGAGAATGAACCTCACAGAGACTGGTAAGAGTCAGGATGAGCCTTGGAAGTGGGAGAATCAGCCCCGTGCACACCCGATGACTCCTCTTTCTGCCCTAATCCGAGGGATGTCCCACTCTCAGCCTGGGCTCCCAGGCGCTCGGTCTGGACAAGCTCTCTGCTGAGAACACTCTGCTTTTGTCTCCGTGCGGCAGCACCTGACAGAAATAACAGAGGAACCTGCCAGAAAAGATCCATTAACCTTCACAGCTCTCAAATTGCACTGGCTTGAGATGCTGTAAAATCCATTTTCTGTGCTTGTTAGGGCCGTGTCGCGGTGTCAGCCCTGACTTTTCTGCGTCTAGCCAAGAATGGCATCCCGACCAGTGCAAAATGACTTCTTAATTTCCTACGAAGCGAGGAGAGAGCTGATAAGCAGAGTGCCATCCTGGCAGCAAGGAGAGAGGGCTTTTGCTCTTTAAGTGAACATTCCCTTGCTGGGCAGTGCTGCAGGCACGGCAATCCACGGGTGCTCTGCTAAAGCAGTGTCACAGCTGCTGACCCACGGTGTTCCCTGCCTGAACCCCTCTGCATTTCGTCCTACGGGCACTCTCACTGCACATGTGTTGGTAGCTGGGTCTTAAAATCCAGCTCCTCCCTCTGGAGAGGGCTGATGTTAAAACACTGAAACGTTAAGGTTGGAAAACACCTATCGAGGGTATAACTTGGTGAGTTTTTACCTCTCACACAGAGTAAAGGACAGAAATCCTTTACATCAATGGTGCATTTTACCATTTTATAGAATGCACAGGTATCTGCATTTGGGACAGTGTCAGGTGTCTCAGTTATGAGGCACAGGGACACATGAGCCAGTTACAAAACCTCTGTTACACAGCGAGCTTTGGCACTTATTCAGAAGCTCTTTGTAGTTTGAATTACAGAGAACCGAACCCAATCAAGATTTCATCAACGATGTAGTGAAAGGAAGTCTCCAACTCTCGACAACGTCACTAACAGGATTTTTCTCTTTTCTGAGAGCAAGGGAACTTGAGCCTCCTAATAACCCAGATCTACCCAGCTAACACGTTTTGTTGCTTTTTCCTCTCCTGGCAGAAGCTCTCTCCTGCCTCTGTCATCCTCACCCACCTGGAGACATGGATTCTGCTCAGCCTCAGCCCACCTGATCCTTGCAGCGAGGAAAACAAGCTTATAAAATAAAGGCTTTAAAAAATAGAGTTTAAGCCCTACTACTCTAGCCAAGCTAGAAGTAACTTATAAGATCCCATAAAGAAAAATTGTAAGAATAAACACAACGACCTATTCTTAGAAAACAAAAAAAAAATTATGCCTGCATGAACGATGAATCTGTCCCGATAGAATCAGAAAAGAATACGTGAACATATCTAGCATGTCTATCTAAAGATATCTAATATCTAAACATACCTATCTAAAGAAAATTTAATAGACATGTGCAATAACTCTTACCGACCAATAAACTGAGATTCACTGTATTGCTGAGCAATTAAGTTTAACACAGCACCTTCCAATATTTCCTATAAATATGAGCTTTGTAAATAAAGAATTAGCTTTTCTACATAAAAGGAGCCTAGATCCCATCTTACTTATTTATCACAGCAGGGTCCCTCAGTGGGACGCTGCCAGCAGAAGCTGCTGGAGGCTGTCACAGTCCCGCAGCCCTCACTGCAGCCACCCCTGAGCCCCCGTGTGGCCAGGTAAAATTCTAAAGAGTTTAATAAAAAGACAATTAGGAGACAGAAATGAAACAAAGGGTTACGGCCCGGGGTCCTTGGCATTCAGCCAAAAGCACACTTACTATCTCAGAAACACCTCTTTTTTTTAAAGTACCTTTTTAGCCTGTTGCATATTCACAGACCATTATGCATCATTCAAACATTCCTTTGAGTTTAGATGTTCTTTTGCTTGGTTTTAAGCTTTGACTTGTCTTCATGCCATCCTGTAGATTAAATCAATGTATTTTATTTGTCCTTGTGGTTGCATCCTGTTGTTTTTACACTCCCTGATAACAGAGAGTCAATAAATTCTCCCTTTGGGGTTCTGGTTTCTGTCAGTGTTATTTATTTTCATGCAGATAGGATAATCCACAAATGTGAAGAATGACCTGATTACCTTCACCATTCTCTGAGTTATCACATTACTATTTCTGAGTTTTGTTAACAGCAAAAAAAAAAACCCCAAACCCCTACACTCATACAGCAGTTATCCCAACATTGTGCACATAGCATTCATTTTTATATTTGCAAAAAGCCAACTTTATGACATGTATTTGTAACAAGTTCATTGCTGTCCCTCAGCCTCAGTGCTTCCCCACAGCTCCTGTGTGTAGCCAAGATGTTTTGGTTTCTGAAATTCTTTTCCCAGGTGATTTTCTGTAAACAAGAGAAATGTTTTTGTAGCTGTACCTATGTTTATCTCTTCTTTCTCACAGGAGAGGCTTCTTGACGAACATCTGTTTTAACCAATGTGATTGAAGAGGTTTGCCTTTGTTTCACCAATCAAATTAGTCTGTGTAAAATACTATATAACAGTCACATCTCAAAAATAGAGGTTTCATTTTTCTAGCCTTCTGATCAAGAGTCTGTGCTGTTGTTTAGTGCTCAAAAACAACACAGCCACACACGTGCAGCCAGCAAAGCTGACTTAAACGACTTTGCTGACCTTCCTGGTGATGACGTGCTGAAATGCTTGGCTGGAGCAAACCTGCCAGACACAACCCAGCAAGACAGAACACCTCCTGGCTTTCTTCAGGGGGCGGGGAATGCTCACCACCCTGCACACCCGGACATACACCTGCTCCTGGCAGCTCACACAGATCCCAGAGGTGTGATCCCCTTATTCTCCTCAGCATGGGGAAAAAATTTGGGTCAAATCACCGACGGCTGGAGCACCTCCCTGCCAGTAAAAGTCACAGAACTGGAAATGGAAGCCTGCTGGAGGGTGTAGGGTGAGAGCAGGGCTCTGGCCCTGGCGGGGCATCAGTCTGGGGCTGATCTCTGCGGGTTAATCCAGGCAGCGGATGGGGAAAGCCGGAACCCAGGTTTGATGAATTTCCCTGCAGAGGGCGGCCTGTCCTTGCCTAAGATGGCTCGCAGCCCCAAGAGCTGCGCGGCTCCGAAATCAAGCAGTTTCGGGCAGGAAACACAGCTATTCCCACCTGCCGGTGGCCGGGAAAGAGCTGCCTCGCGGAATGCCGGCCCTGGTTTGAGGGCATCCTGCGAGAGGAGACCTTTGTCTGGCTGCAGTTCTGCACCCCGGACACCTCAGCTGGACACAGGCTCCTGCTGGCACCCCTCGAATCCATCACTCCACTCCTCCACGGCTTCCTCTCTCAGGATTTCTCCCTCCACACCCCCTGAGAGATCCAGGAGCAGAGCAGATCGTGGCTCTTTCGTGGTGGCTGCTGAGCGGAGAGCTCGGCGGGTCCAGCAGGAGCCCCAGCCAGCGATGGAGCCGGAGCAGCCGGGACGTGTGGGCTCCGTGTCTGCCCTTCCCTGGACCGGCTGGTGCCGGAGGTGGGCTCCCTGCAGGCTGCCACTCCTTTGGAGGTCTAGGTGACCTTCAAAGGTACCTTCCAAACCATTCCATGATCCTGTAAAAGCGTCACAGTTGGAAAAGAAAACCGGAGCACGCCTCACTCTTTGCCTCAAAGCATTTTTTTTTCCCCACCCCTCCCCTTTTTCAGGTGAGGTTGAGGACAGGCACTCAGAGCTCAGCAGACCTCAGGGAGGGGCAGGCTGCAGAGCAGGGCCCAGAGCAGCCCGGCCTGGCTCCTAAGCACAGATTTGGGTGACAGAAGCTGAGAGTGAGGACGGCGATGCTGGCGTGAAGATCCAGCAGCTCAGAGACCGCACCGCTCCTGGGGGAGCCGAGAGGAAGGAGCGGCTTAGCATTTACTGACAGCTCCCGTCTTCCAGGGATGTAATTTGGAGAGACAAAGTACCTGCCGCGGGAGCAGACCCCTCGCCTGGCGCAGAGATGACAAGCAGGCCAGCCCGTGTCTTGGCTTCCAACGAGCCGAGTGCCGCGGGTGTGAAATGTCACTCGGTGCCCCCGGGGGCACAGGAGCCACGGCCAAAGGAAGGCACCACGGCTCCTGCTGCTCCTCTCCTCTGCCAGTGCCTCCCCGGCTCAAGCCCTCAGCGTGCCAGCTCACAGGCTGACCTTTCCGCCGCCGTGCCCTTTGGCTCCCTGTTTGCTTATCCATCGGCGGCTGAGGGGCGGCACGGCGGGGCTGAGGATCAAGGGGGGCACACAGGCTGCCCCCGGCTCTCTGCAGACACCCCTGCCTGCCTGCCAGCCACATCCCTGCGCCCACGCAGCCTGCCAGGGGGCTGGGGGGGGCTCCAGAAGGTGCCGGGGTACACCTCTGGAAGCGGGATGAGAGGTACATGGCTCAGGACACGTGAGGCCCTGACTGGCTGCTAATTTTGGGCGGAAAAGCTGGTTTCTCTGCGTCCTTTTGTAGGAAGGGAGTGCTGAGCTGTCTGGGCTGCGGGACGCAGGGCTGCTCAGCAGGCTGAGTTAGCGGCAGGAGCACCCCACCGCGCAGCCTTGTTTGGCTGCAGTGACAGACTTCTGAGCCTGTAATGAATAAACACCGTACACCGTGGGCCTGATATTTCTGGGTCTGAGGGGTTTTAGCCTGCTAGCAGCTGCTAACCTTTCTCCCAAGGGAAGATTCCTCAGGAAAGCTTCTTCCTCAAGAAAGCTTCTTCTTCTCGAAACAATCTTGGCAAGCAAATATCCTTTCTCAAAACAATCTTTTCTCCAGGTGCTGTTTTGCCTTTCTAGTTATCAGAAGAAAACATTTTATCTGTTTTTTAGTTTAACCAATGGAATTAGAGAGGTGTCGTTACTACTCACCAATCATGTAAAGTCTGTATCGGAACACCTTATAAAAAGCAGTAAAAATTAGACAATAAAGCCTTCTGTGCTCTTTGTCTTTGGAAATATATGGAGTCTCTCATCTTTTTCTCGTGTCCTACGACAATACACCATCTTCTCTGGAGAGAGAGGATTTTCCTCCTCCTTCCTTTCGCAGATGACACTTCCATGGGATTACTCAGGGAAAATCTGGAGGCCCCTGCAATTCGTATTTAACTGCTTCCAGGAGGGTTCTCTCTGGTTTATGGCCCTCCCTGAGGACTGTGTGCCTACAGGGGACAGGCAGCAGCAGTGCCAAGTGTCCCTCTTGCCTTGCCCGGCCTTCCTCACACCCAGCTGTGCCCAGGGATTGACTCTGGAGCCCGAGGAGATGTTCTCAGGTGAGGCTCTGCTGCTCCCCTGCAGGGGCTGCTTTGGGGACCGAGGAGTGCTCCTTGGTGGGGCACCAATGCTGCACATCCACACACACCCAGCACGTCCAGCTCTGATAAAAATGCGGGCTACTTGCTCGGGGTGGAATAACTCAAGTATCAACCACCTCCAGCAAGCTGGAAAAGCAGATGGCTTGTGTGAGGACAGCTTGGATCCTCTGTCCATTTCATTTGTAGCCTGCTGACCTCTTGGCAGTTTTACCCCTACAACTGGGATTGGAGGAATTCTCATCTCCTTGGGTGAAGGAAGGTGAGAAGATGTGGCCAAGCTTTGTGATGAAAAGGAAAGATGGAACTGCGAGGCTGGAAACCAACCCTCCCAGCCTGGAGCCCTGATCCAGGGGCTCGCCAGGCGTTCAGCACATGACACACGTGTGTTTATGTGCACACACACACAGAGATGAGTTCTGCTGCGCCCGGCTGAGTCCAGGCCATGCACACAGCAAGTCTCCTTTCACCTTTCCCCTCCTCGGCCGGCGAGTGTTTTGGGGAAGGACTTACCTGCGTGGCTGGTGGCTTCCCAGCATCCAGCTGCTCGTGGGCACGGGGGTTTGCAGAGCACGGGAAGGACACTTTGGGCTGCAAATATTCCCTTCCCTTACTTCATGTCTCTGCCCTCTGGGGAAATGTCACCGCTCCTGGATGCTCGCGTGGGGAGGCGCTGGGAGCTGCGGCACCGAACTTGTGCGGTGGGAGACCCCTCCCTGAGCACCCCTGCTGGCACTGCAGCCCCTAACAGGGGCCAGCAGGCTTAGGGACAGACAGCACATGCATTTTAGAGGCAGTAAATTGTCATTAAATTGCTATCCTGTCACCCGTTTCACCCCGCCCATGTGACGCTAACCCCGAGAACAGCGTGCTGAGCACGTGGAGACACGGGGGCATCCCCTGCTCCATCCCCAGCCCTGCTCACAGCCACAGGGTTGCTGACCCTGGCACTGAAGCTCCCCTTTCCACCAGACCTGGCCAGGTTCAGGCTGTTCCACTGACCCCCACTGCCCTCCTGAAATGCCCGGTGGACTAGCAGAAATGTCCCAGGAGTTTGAAATCCCCGGTGGACAAAAACGCTTCACGCAACGTTGACATACACAGGGATTGACTCTATTTTTCAGAATAGCCTGTGCTATCAAAGATGTCCTTGGGTGTATTCTCTCCAAAGCTTCATAAAAATTCATATAAAATTCCTAAAACACCTGATTTTTACTGCAACATTAATGAAAGCAACCATCCAGAGGTCCTTTTGTTACATTTTATTCCACCACAACCCAAGACCAGGCAGAGTAAGACCCTGGGTGAAAAGGTGGTATTTTATAAGACAGAATCTTTTTTTTTTAATAAATAAAAACCTACCCTGAATTTAGCAATGTGATTGTTATAAACCAGCCTCCCCAGCGCCCAGATGGCAGTTTAAAATACCAGGGTGAGCACAGCTTCAGAAAGTGAAGATGCACTTCGAGAGGACTCCATTCACCCGAACACTGCACTGCCTCAAAATCAAACTTCTGCCTTTCAAAATGTCAAAGGCAACAATTCACAAGCAAACACCATATGGTGTATTTGTTCTCTTCAACTCCTCTCAGAACCAGCTGAAAAAGAAAGAACATTTCAGGGCTGAAATGTCTGCCTGCCACACCATACAGTGTTCTCACTGCAAGCTCTCAAAAACTGTAGATGGTGGAGTGAAATTGTTCAAAGGGACAGAATTGATCATTTGCAGCCCAGTCCCCGGAAAGCCCACTTGTAAAATCCACTGACACTATGTTGTGGTTTTACTCTGGGATCTGGGTGGGATTTGCACAGGAAAAACTTCCCAGGATGTCCCCAAAGCCCCTTTTGAAAGGCAGCCGAAGTCGGTATTTTTTTTGTTGCTGTGATGGTAAAGCTCTGAAGGTCTGGTTAGTGCAGCTCTGCGATGGTGTAACAGCTGCTGAGTCCCAGCACGATCAAAAATAAACTGCAGTAAAAATAGTCACATATTTGTGACTGAGGAAGAACAATCACTGGGGCGGCAACAGAACCGTTGGAGGCATCTTTTTAACATTTAAAGGAGTTTTAAAATCACCTTCCTGGCGGATTCCCCGGCTCCAACTCGTGGCCAGTGGCTGGCCATGGTGGAAGGGCAGATCCTTGCAAGGAGCCACCAGGAACAGATCCTGCAGTTTCAGGGAGGGATTTTTCTGCTCCTTCTGCTGTTCTCTAAATAAAACCTGGCACAGACGGGGTCCACCCCTCCAAATCCAGGGTGTGCACCCATCCCAGGGCCAGGTGGCCAGCAAAGTGTCACCAGCAGCAGCAGTGCTCCTGCTCTCTTTCAATGGATTTGCCTTCTGCAAAGTTACTGAAATGCCTGATGGGCCATCAGGCACTGAAATGATTCTCCAAACTGCACGAAATGCAGATGATGACCAAGTCTAAATTCCCTCCCTGCCATCCTGAGTGCTCAGACAGCCTGAACCTGCCAGAACAAAGCTGGGCAAAGAGCAGCCCAACACCAGGTAACCCCAGAATGCAAATATTCATGTGAGGCAGGTCCTCATGTTCACTCTTAAAGGCTTTTTCCAACCTGAATGAATTTTGTGATTTGCAGAAGAAACCTAGACACCAGCACTGGAGTAAACACTTCACAATAAAAATAATAATTCATGAAATAATTACACACGACCACGCAAGGAAGGCTCAGGCCTTACATTTTATTCCTGTAAATGAGAGACAGATCTGGCTTGTGATCAGCTAAGCACACTCAGGTAACAAATTAAAGCCATCCCTCTTATCCCCTTTTCCCAGCATGTGATGCTGAGGTTTTAGAACAACATTAAATAAGAGCTCACAAAGCGAGATGGAAAATCCGGAGTGGCAGCAACGCGCTTGTTATGGAGTCAATTTTACACTTTAATCGTGGGCCTGCAAGACAAACGCTCAAAAGCAAAACTGTTCCTTTCATGGCCGTAATAAACAGTCCTGCAGGCCTCTGGAGGAGAAGCAACAGCCCACGGGAAATGGCTTCTGGTCTCAGGGGACGTGGTGAGGAGAGTGCTGGCCTGGTTTGACAGGGCGAGATCTGGTGCCCAGCCCCAGGGCAGCAGAGGGCTGTTCTGCGTGCCAGGAGAGATTCCAGACCTGGATCTCACCCACCCTGTGGGTCTGAGCCCTGTGTCCCACCCCAGGGCTCAGAGGGCTGTTCTGCGTGCCAGGAGAGATTCCAGACCTGGATCTCACCCACCCTGTGGGTCTGAGCCCTGTGTCCCACCCCAGGGCTCAGAGGGCTGTTCTGCGTGCCAGGAGAGATTCCAGAGCTGGATCTCACTCACCCTGCGGGTCTGAGCCCTGTGTCCAGCCCCAGGCAGCACTGGGCTGTTCTGCGTGCCAGGAGAGATTCCAGAGCCTGGGTCCCACCCTCTGTCCAGCCTGTGTCCCACCTCGGTCCCCTCTGGACCCTCTGTCCAGCCTGTTCCGTGTGCCAGGAGAGTTTCCAGAACCGGCTCTCCCTCACCCTGCGGGTCTGAGTTGGCCCCGCCGGCCACAGCGCTGGGGCCTCTCCCACCCGGGCACGGACAATGTCGGCTCCTTGCGGAGAGCCCGTGGGACACAGCCGCCTGCTTCCCCTCCCTGGAGCCCAGCAATCCCATTTCCAGCCTCGCCGGCTGCTGCTGGGTGCCCAGCACGGCGCAGGGCCGGCTGCTTCCCGGCGTTGGAATGCCCCCCGCCACCAGTGAAAGTGCCGAGCTTTAGCTGAGGTATATCAACCGTCCGCAACACACCAGAAACCAAACCTCTGTTTCTGTCCCGTTTCCCCTTTCTAAACCCCTCTGGGGGACACCCAAACGCCCGAGGCAGAGAAAAATGGCTTTGCTTTTCTGAGGCTTTCCCCGTCAGCTTTGCCTTCCCAAGGCCTTCCCCACCCCTGCGCACCCTGGACTTGCACCCCATCCCATCCAGGCAGCCGGCTGCCTTCGCACCAGCGCTGCTGGTGGGCTGGAGCAGCGGCATTTCTGTCACCCTGATCTGAGATCTTCACAGTAAGAGCACGTTTTTGGGCTTGCCGAGGCCTGCTGCAGCTAAACCTGCCCCTGGCCCCAGCACGGACAGCAACCAGGGCTAGCACGGTAGACACTGCTGGTAGTTATCTGAGCCTCACACGAGTTTTCTTCACATCTCAGAGCGTTTAACAGCAGATTGCTTGTTAAAAGGGCAGAAATAATTCATACAGGAGTAGCTAAACATGGGCCTTGCAGTGCTAACTAAATACAGCAGTTTCTCTTTTACAAACTGCGCCGGACAGCAGCACAGCAACAGGATGGCGAGGAAAGCAGAGACTCTCTTGTGTGGCACTATTTACAGACCTCCCGTTTAAAAAGCTGCCGAGTCGGATTAAATATAAGTATAGAACATTTCTTCCATATACAAACTCTTGTTAGCGGATTAATTATTAAGGTGCTCAGAAGTGTGGATGAGAACAGAAGTTACAGTAGATCAGTTGTGTCTTCATCTATTTACACACAGTTGCCCGCTGACACCGGCATCCTCCACAGAAGCTGGGAGCAAAGTGGGCAGTCACGAATCTGGTGCTGCAGGAGCTGTTGTTTCCTTCACAAGATCTTCGCCAGAAGGAAAACCAGCGGTACTTTAACTCCTTTTTCAGCGGCAGAGGCGGGTGGGTGCCCTGGCTGGGTCCGTGTGGCTGGTGGTGCCGTGGGACGCCCTGCTCCCGGCTCTCAGCTCCCGCCCAGCCCTCACCGCTGGAATTTGCTGGTCTGACGGGCAGCTGTCCGAGCAGGACTCGCGGCACCGGGTTGTCACACTGAAGTGCATCACGTGGGCCCTCCTGAGTGCTCGGAAAGCTCAGATCCCCGTGCATCCCCTGCTGCACCCCGCGCAACGGAGGGGAAGGTTTTGGTGTGAGAAACCACAAACCAGCAAAATGCACTTAGCAAAAATTTTGTCTTCTCCTCGGAGAAAATAAATCCCCAACGGCCCATACTTTGTAGGTAAAATTTCTTCCCCGTAAACGCTCTCAGAGAGTTTTTGTTTTTTTGTCTTATGGCCAAACTCCACCTATAGCTCCATTCTCTGCTGACTGATGGCTGGCATCACTTTATTCCGTACCTGGACTCACACAGATGCCTCAGAGGGGCTCAAAGGTCGGCGTTTTGGGAACCTGTCCAACCAGGAGGGTATCTGACCATACTGAAAATGTCAATTTTGTCCTTGTCAATTCAAGTTGCTATAGAAAAAAGAAAGGAAGCTGATCTGACTACTGTTTGCAAACCTACCATGTACTGTCGTTTTCCCACTCGTACATTTAAGTTTCAAACAGGTCCCAGAGATCGCAAGGCAAGATTGTTAAGGCAGTGTAAGAAGCTCGGTATTCCGTTCCCGCCTCCCGACCCCCTTAGAAGCACTCCTAGGGCGTCAGGAGGGGCGCGTGGTTTGTGCTGGCCTTTTCCGAAAAAGGCATTTGGTACAGAGTGGGAAAGGGATGCTCAGTGACAGTCAGAGGCCACTCAGCCCGGGGCTGCACCGTCCCAGAGGAGGAGGGAGGTGCAGCGGGGCGTGGGGCCCTCACCACCGCTCCTTCTGGTACACCTCTGCCTGCACCATGTCCCCGGCGTGCTCGGGGATGCAGGCCCCGTTGATCTCGCTGAGCTTGTTGTCCGGAAGGTCCTCGGGCTTCGTGCAGAGTTTCAGCGCCCTGGAGATGAAGACGTCCAAGTCGAACTCGGGGTCGGCCTCGCTGTTCACCTCGGCGGGCTCCTTGTGCAGGCGGTGAGGGGAGGAGGGCAGGCTCCGCTCCTGCATCTCCGGGAGGGAGCCGGGGCACTCCAGCCCCGCCTGCGTGCTCTTCACCCACTGGGCAATCTCCAGGAACAGGTTGGATGGCTCCTCTTCCAGCGACAGCTCGGCCGCGGGTGCTATGGTCGCCCTTTTCCAGTGGGATAAATCCAGGATCAGCTTGGGCTCCGAGTAGTGGTGGGGCTTACTGTCCCTCCACAGCAACTTGTCCAGGTAGGAGGGCGATCCCACTTTGTAGTCGCAGGATTTCCCGCAGTCGGCGTCGAACACTCGGTCCATGGAGGAGTGGGACAGCTCCAGGAACCTCTCCGAGCTGCTCTGCGAGTATTTCCGCGGGTCCACCTGCGCCTCCTCCGCCGTGGGCTCGGAGCCGGCGCGCGGGTCCCGCTGCACCTCGTCCATCTCGTGGTGCTTGTCGTGCCTCCAGTCCAGGTCGGAGGAGAGGCTGATGTGGTACCTGCCAAAGACACGCTGCTGCTAGGGACAGAGCTCTGCGAGGAAGGGCAGTGCCCGAAGCAGCTCGTGCACTGCTGCTGGCTTTGCCTCTTGCTCACTGATTTAATGTCGGGCTGACACCAGAGAGAACCCTCTTGTGTGTTAAAATGTCAGGGGGAGAATAATCCACCAAGAGCCTGAGATGCAGGAGTAAAAGCCCAAATAAAGTGGCCCCTTCCTTTAGATGTCCATCACCTCCCCTCCAGTTGGGACTAAGAGGTGATTAACACCATTAATAACCAATCTGCCCCTCAGCCCACAGACAGGTACCAGGGCGTGAGTCCTTCCTCTTTGGTGACAGAACGGTAAAAGACACGAACTTAAAACCCCTCCGAGGCTGGCCATCACCAGTTTATTCTGATGTCAAGGACCAAGAGCATTCCTGAAGGGTCACCTTCCCAAGTCACAGCTCCTCCAGCCCGCTGAAGTCCCTTCCTTGCTACTACCTGACAATCCCTGTTCCTGGCCACGGTTTCCCCAGCGACACCTGATTTACTGCCTTTAAAACACGTCACCCCAGGCACGGGGCTCTGTCACAGCAACAAACTGCACCCCAGGCGTCCCACAGCACACAGCCAAAATCATCTCTAGTCCCAAAAACCCCCGTCTTGCGCTGCAGTATCCGCAGCCCTGTGCCCGATGTCCCCAGCTGGGTGGCAGGACAGCCCCACTCTCAGCTTTTGTGTCACACCAAGAAAGCCACCTGAGGAGAAGGTGACAAGGTGACCCCCAGCAACTGAGCTGCTGCTCTGGGGGCTATAACAGGCAGGGATGCTGCAACTGCGGGGGTACACTGAAGACAGATATCTTGCTTCCAGCCTTCCTCCCTTCCTGATTGAGCTCTCGCAGCCTCCACCCTGACGCTTGTTCACTCAGGCAAAGAGAATAATGACAGGGAAGGCAAGGGGGTTCTTCAGGTAATTTTTTCAGTGCTGGTGAAATCTAGCGGATCAGGAAGGCGAGGAGATTTAATTGCTGTGCAGAGAGGAACAATGCTACAGACACCCTCAGCCAGTTCATCCCCCACAGCTGGAAGGAGCTCCATAGAAAACTGAACCTCGCTAGTTCTCAGCTGATTTTGTCCTGCCTGCTCCAGCACTGGGCCTGGCCCAGTAACTGGGGCAATCACCTAGAATGGGAGAGACCTCAGCTCAAGGCTTGGAGCTGCTCTGAACTTCCAGTATGGCTTTCAGCAAACCACTTAAACACCAACACAATTCAGGTTTTTTCTACATGGCTCCCAGATCTGTGGCCTCTGGGGCTTATGCGTGACTTGAAAAGTGATGAATACAGCACTCCAAATCAGGCACAAGAATTACATTATTTTGTAAGCTGTATCATAGGGACAGAGGGCAGAGGGAAGGGCTGCAGGGTCACTTAAACCCAAACGAAGACAACCTAGGCTGTGAATAAAACCAAGAGCAGAAAGGTACTCAGCCATGTGCAGGCTCAACTTCTGGTCCCTGGGGAATCCATGATGAGCCTCTGGGTGGCTTCAGCGAGGCGCCAGCTTGGGCTGGAATTACAATATGGCATAAAGAGGGAAAAGCAGACATCTTTCATGGGTCTGGGACACGTGTGGTGGAATCCAGCCAAGAGCACGTCAGAGACTTACCAGCCCAGTTCTGCCCAAAGCATTGGAGGCAGAATCTGCTCTCCAGCCCAGCCCTGGTACTGTACCTGTCCCAGTTGGACATCTGGCTCTGGTTGGCTTCCATCAGCAGGATGTCATCGATCTCGTCCTCGATGCGGAACGGGTGCTGGGACACCGGCTCGTCCTCGGGGCAGGAGTAGGGGCTCATGTAGGGGTGCTGCAGGCCCATCTCGGCCGTCAATCGATCCATGGGGTTAAATGTCAGTATTTTCTCCAGAAAATCAATAGCTGCCGGGCAGAGACAAACAAGCTCAGTGGCTCCTCAAAAGCAGGAACAGCCTCCTTGCCACGGCGAGCCCCCACAACAAATCCCCCTGAAGGAAGGGGTGAGTTAAAGGCCACACCCCAAGGACTGAGACTGAGACCCCAAGCACAGAGACTGAAACCCCAAGGCCAGAGACTGAAACCCTAAAAGCCCCAACACAGTTCTGGCCTGGCTGAGGTGGGATGTGTGCCCAGTGCTGCCTGCAGGTGTGTGCTGACCGCAGCCCAGCAGGAACAATGGGCAGCTCACGGTGCATTGGCTGTGTTTACCGAGCGCTGAGCTTGCTGCCGGACTGCCCGTCCTGTACCTGTGGCCACAACGGACCGACCCTCCCCACCTTTTGGCCGGTTGCCCCTGGCTTCTCCAAAGACTTCAAAAAGGACCCTTTGAGCTAATCCCATTTTGTGATCACCCGACGGAACAAGACGGATCTATTGGCAGGACCACGAGGATTTCTTCTCTCCGTTGGCAGCTATTCCCCCTGCTCTTTCTCTCCCTTCTCTCTATCCTTTATTTCCTTTCCTCTTCTTCTATCTCAATAAAGGGTGCATTTGTTGTTGAGCAAACTGTTGTTGTCGTCCCCTGCTGTGTCTCTTGTGCTCTGAGATCACCAAATGAACCATCACGAGTTCCACCCTGTATTAGTGGATGGTGACGCAGGGGAGCAGAGCTGCAGCCCTCAGGTGTCACCTCCTCCAGCACAGCAGGGGAAACAGCAGCGAGGACATCCCCACGGGACAGCAGCCAGAACTACAGCCCTCAGCTCTGAGATCTCACCCCAGAATGATCCTGGGATCTGACTCCACGCTCTCAGATCCATTCGACAAGCTCGCTCCGTCTCCGACAACTGATTTCACGTCTTACGCGCGACTGAAGGGGATTAGATTTACTGCAATTTTTAAAAGCCTTTGGTGTGACCAATGCTGTGAAATTATTTTACCCATTAATATTTGAAGAATTCTGAGTGGCTTAAATAATTTTAGAAAGATTGTGCTGCGTGAACTCTTTCTACGATGACAGGAAATTTAAGGGCAATTAAACCTAAACCTAGAGGGTTTGCTATGACTGCTTTGATGATTCCTTTAACTGAGGTTATGTGAAAAGGTAAAATCCTGTCACTGAAGTTGTTGCTTATCCAGTTGATCCTTTCATGGGAAAGTCCCTCTGGGTTCAGACAATAAAAATAGGAATAATGCCTTTCTTCAGACATGGTTTCGTATTAAAACCCCCAGAAACATCCCCATTAATGGTGTAATTGTGTGATTGGGACAGTTTCTGTGGGAGCAGAACCCCTCCGCAGAAAGGACAGCCACACGTGCTGCCCCGCTGCTCAAACATCAACCAATTTCCGACCGTCTCCCGCGAGATTACCTCATCGCCCGGACTAATTAAGTAGGAAGGAATCAATAAATAGCTCCATAAGGTCACTGGCTGCGGGCGGGGAGCGTGGCGGAACAGCGCGTTACGGGCGACACATCGCGATGCACCACGGGTCAGAGAGGCAGGAAAATGACAATGAGTTATGCAAGGGGCGCGGGTGACCTTTCTTCCCGCAGCCGTGGCAGGGAATAAATCTGCTCCTGCTTGCTGGAGGCTGACACGGCCCCTGGGCACCCCGAGCCGATGGATATCGTGTCACCAAGACCAGGCATGGGATGTCTTACAGTGAAGAGTCACACCAGCAAACCTAAGCTGAGCCTGGCCTTGATGTCTTCCCAAAAGCAGGTGGCCAGGTCCAGTTTAACCCTCAGAAGGAGCTCAGGGGAGCACCTGGTCAGTGCTCCTGTCTGTAACAACCTGTGACCTTCCTGTCTCACGGAGCTGGGATGTTTGTGAAGGAAAAGCCCGTGCCTTGCTGTACTGCACAACTGCTCACGCCGGCAGCACAGCAAGGGAACAAACGGGGCTTGAACAGAACCTCTGGGCTGAACCCTTGCTCACAGCTCGGGGAGACACATGGGAAGCCAGGGATATACCTTCAGAGGGCCTTGGAAGAGAATTTCGCCCTTAGGAGCTACCTGTGAGCAAGCTACAGCATGGTGAGCGCTGTCGTGCGGCAGGGCCCAGGGATGGGCCATCTGTGAGGGGACAGCAGTGGGGACATCTGAACTACAGCCGGGAGCTACCGCTGCACACCCCCAGGGATCTGCAGCCCCTTCCCCGGCGCTCAGGTCCTCAGCCTGGCAGGACAACTCCTGTGACACTCCAAGGAAACAGCCCTGAACACAGAGAGGCCCCTCCAGGCCAGTGGCCTCCACGGTACCTTCACTGTCCACCTCGGGCAGCAGCTTGCGCAGCGGCTTCCGCACTTCCCACGTGCTGTTGATGAACATGGGCATCACCTTCAGCAGCTCCTCCTTGTCCTCCTGGTGGATAACAGGGATCGTCTCCAGAATCAGCTGCATCTGCTCCAGCTCGTGGCCCCCTGGACGGGAAGAAGACAGGCACTGAGGTGAGACGCAGAAGATAAACTGGGGCAGGTGTGGGGTATTGTCAGCTCCAAGCTATCGCTGTTGAGCACCAAACGACGACACAGAGATCTTTCAGAAGGCTAGAAATAAATGACTCCTGTATTTTTGAGATGAACCTCTCTTTTATACTATTTTACATAGACCAATTTGATTGGTGAAACAAAGGCAAACCGCTTCAATCACGTTGGTTAAAACAGATGTCCATCAAGAAACCTCTCCCGTGAGAAAGAATGGATAGACACGGGTACAGTTACGAAAACAGAAAATTGTTTACAGAAAATCACCTGGGAAAAGAATGCCCAGAAACCAAAACATCTCAGGCACCGGAAATCAGGGCTACACCAAGCTCCATCCTTAAAGGAATGCAGGTGTCCCAGCCCAAGAGGAAAGGCGTTTTCTGACCGGCTGTACCAAGTCATGGCTCTGGTGGTGACAATCCCCACAGCTGCTGCGTGCCATTAGACGTTTTTAATCCTCTTCATTCAGGACATATTTATCCACACAACCCAAACCCCTGCTCGGGGCTGGCTGCCCGTCCGTGAGAGGAGAGGAGCAGCAGAGCCGAGCAGAGCACCTCATTAAGGAGCGCTAATCCCATCCTTCAGCGCTCTCTTGGGTGTGCCCAAGAGCTCCGTGGCGGATTTCCAGCCTCCCGTGGGTGCAGAGAGGAGCCTGGCGGGAACGCGGAGCCGCGCCGTTGATTTTCCATCTGCCAGGAGGGCTGGTTAGAAATGCTCTGTCCTTAGGGGCAGGACCGGCCAGCGAGGCAGGGAGCAGCCAAAACAATGGGGATTTTTGGGCGACCAACTCCCTCCTCTCCCAGTCACGGGTTTCAGGCTGCCTCAACGGCGAGCAGTGCCCGTCTGACCCACGACAAGAAGAGTCAACCTCACTTACGGCCCAGCACTTTTGATCGGCCAGCAGGGAGGGTGGGGAGGCCACCTCACGGGAGATGGAGACTGCTTGCCCTGAGGCAGCCCTGTTCCTGTGGAGGTCCCCTGGCAGGGGCTCCTCTCCCCAGCCCAGAGCTCCCTGCAGATCAGCAGGAATTTTCCAGACTCGCACCCGTGGAGCTGACCCCCAGCACAGCCCCCTTGGACATGGGAAGGGACAACCATCGATGCTGGGAAACTCTCTTCTCCCATCCTGGCCTCGCCACTCGGACAAAGTTTGGTTCCATTCGGCCACTTTCACCCCACAGGGCAGAGCTCAGTGGCATGGCAGTGAACTCAGACAGCCCCAAAGCTCTGCTGACATGAGCCCAGCTGGTCACCACCACCACGCACGTCCACTCGGATCAGCGCCCTGGGAGAAGATAAAGCAACAGGAAAAGCAAAGAAGACAGAGGGAGGGACGCCCTTCCCATATCAATCCTGGGCAAATTAATCCACTTCCCTACAGAAAAACTAATTTTAGGTCACTCAGAGATTCGCAGCGTGACTCCAGGGGAAACTAAAGGTATCTACCAGGAAATGAACGCTTTGTTAGTCAGGCTAATTCCCAAGCTGTGATAAAAATTACAGGGTGATAAAAGTCACAAAGGCTTTGTGGCTCTTCTCTCAGTGCAGCCCCAGTCACTGCTCACTGAAGATACCTGGCAGCCAAAAGACACCGTGTTTAGTCACACAAAGAAGCTGCTAATGCAATGCTGGAAGCCTTGAATTATGGCTCTCAAGAAACCCCATTCTCTTCCATTATCCTCTATTTATGGAACTCCCAGGGACCTTTTTCTGAAGGTATTAGCTCCTGAAAAGGAAAACATGAACCACAGACAGGATAAACACAGCATGCTGCTGTTACCCAGGGAGAGAATGAGGAGCTCTGCACCACGTCTTGGAAAAGAGAACCTTCTCCAGGCTTGCAGCCAAATCCCAGGGAAGCACCCAAACCCTGGGAGTAAGCCCCGGCCCCACGGGAAAAGCTCCTGTGCCATCTCCTAGCTCTTGGTCACCCCACTGGTGAACCCCACGGAGATCTGCAAGGACAGATCTTTTCTCCTTTTTACTCTTTTCCTCCATTTACTCCTGCCTCCACCGATGCTGTTTTTGGTGGAAAAGACACTGGAGGGAGCTGTGGCTGCCCGGCTGCGGGCACTCCTCCCTGCTTTCTGTGCTGCTGCTGCTGCTGGTGGGGAGCTCTCCAAAGGTCAGCAAAGCCAGATTCCAGCTGCTGCAGATGTGCTGCGCTCCTGCGAGCTTTGGGACGGCCAGGTTTGCCCGGGCTCTGCCAAACCCAGAGCTGCTCCCCGGGAAGGGGCGGCCGGGAGGGGCCGGGGTCCACTTCTGCTGCACGTCCAACAGTTCCTGTGGGAGAATGGAGGCAGCGAGCGACAGCTACTCCTGACAACCACTCACCTCAATTTACCTGCGTTGCTTGAGCACCCCAGATAGACTACCGAGTTAATTATATTGATTTATGCTAAGCACTCAATTTACACCGCGCCGCTGACGCACTCTCGAGAACCCTTTTTTATCCAGGGCAAGGCGCTTGCTGCAGGCTTGCAGCTTTCTCTGAGCTGATTTCCTTGCTGCTGTTTCCCACGGGGCTGGTGACCCGGGGCTCGGTGGAACTCTCATCCTGCAGGGAGGGAGGCTGCAGCTGGCTGGGGGTGAGCTCCTTCTCCCATGCAAAGAGGAGCAAAGCAACGGCAAAGGCGAATCCGTGTTGCCGTGCAGGTGTTTGGGAATTTTAGCTGCTCTGAGGGGCTGGGCTTTATTCTCCTCCTCTCTGGACAGCAGCAGATAAAAGAAACCAGGGGAACCCTGCCTGCTTCTACCTCCTGCCCCGGCCCTGCTCTACTTGATGGCACAGGAGGAGGCCAGGAAACCGGGGCAGGGGGCCAGAACCTCCCCATGGCAATGATATGTTTTCAAAGCCACCCAAAAGGAGCTGATGTTTTGAGTTTGGTTTTGATCCCCATCCGTTAGCCAAGCATCCTGCCAGCACCTGGGGAATCATTAGGTGATTTCACCGGGCTGGAAGGCAGAAAAGAAGGGACGCTCGCAGCGTGTGCGTGCCAAATCCCACCTCTGATCTCCACCTGCTGTGCCAGCCTGGGGAGGTTCCTGTGTGGCTGCTCTGGGGCATCTCACCCAGGCAGAGCACAGATGAATCCCACCCTGGGGCTACTTCTGCCTCTGCCTGACTACAAAATGAGCTTAGAGCACCACCTTGGATACCTCTGTGGTATCAGCCAATGTTACTTACACCGTGGGAGCCACAAAGAGAAAAAAAAAACCCCAAGCTGGGGCTGAGAGAGGGGTCAAGCACGGTTTGAAAAGACAGGAATGCTTGGGTGCTGTGCTGGGATGGCCAGGGGGGGAACCTCGACAAGCAGCTCTTGTTCTGCTGTTTGATGTGAGGATTAAGTACAGGGGAACAGAGGCTGCAGCATCTCCCAGCAAGACCAGACAATGCCCTGCACGTGCAGGGACAAGTGACACGTGGAGGTGTCCCTGCTCCTGGAACACATCCCAAGGAAACATCAGGAGCAGACAGGTTAAGTGCACGACTTTCAAAGCTGAAATCCCCGGACTGGAAAGTTTTGGTGGAGTTGAGGACAAAAAGAAGGAAGGAAAGGGAGGCAATTTTAACGATCTCTTCACAATGGTACTGACTGCTTATTTTTAAGCTCTCACAAAAGAAATATGGAAGCTGCAAGCAGGAGCAGGGAGGGAGCAGCAGAGCAGCTGCAACCAAGTCTGAGGAGCTCTGCGGTGCGCTGAGGAAACGTCCTCCTCCATTATTAACGGGTCTGATTATTTATTTACACAACTCAGCAAACAGCTGCTCACAAGACGTGTTAAACCTCGTCACTCAGAGCACTGACAGGCCATGGAGCGACAGCCTGGGAGGAGCCCTGCTGCTCTCCTCGGGCAGGGAAGGGGAGCAGCCCCTGCAACAGGCACAGGGCAGCTGCCTCGTCCCTCAGAGAATGGCTCCGTGCCCCAGCTTGGGAAGCACAGCTTTGCTCCTGGCACAGCATTTTCATAAAAAATGGACTCTATTAAATACGTTTTTTTTTTCCCAACAACATCAGAGCTGAGCTTCAAATGCTGCAATGATAACTCCTTGCTGTGTTTTTGTTGTCTTCTTTTCTTGCACCTCACCTTTACAGCTGCAATTCGTGCTCACAGGTAAATCCTAAAAATGGGTGGTGGCATTCAAATGTCTTCCCTCAAAGAAAAGAAAGAGCTTGAAGACACCAATTACGATTCAAATCCATGGCATAGAGTACAAACCTCCTGGAACAGGGCACCATTATCTCCTTACACAGGGGAATTCCCTCTGCTGGGCTGGAAAGCCTCGGAATTGGGTAGCAAGGAAGGAGGGGGGAAAAAAGCGAATCAACAGGAGAGAGAAACCTACCAGCGAAGAGCATCCTCCCGGTCAGCATCTCGGCCAGGATGCAGCCGGCTGCCCACATGTCGATGGCTTTGGTGTAGTTGTTGGGCGACAGCAGGAGACGCGGGGAGCGGTACCACTTGGTCACCAGGCCTTCAGAGAGGTAACCCTGGAAGAGCAGAGAGAGGGCTCAGGAAGGGGAGCGCAGAGCAGAGCTCCTCCAGCCCAAGCAGGGAGAGAGGGCTCGGTGTCTTGGGTTGCACGCGGGATTTATTGCAGGTTGGAACCAGAGGTGTGTGTTCTGTTATCATCTGCTGGAACCGCCTGGGGAGGTGTTAATACACATGTTAAAACCATGCGGAGCAATGTTCTTTATCCCTTCCACACCCATCTTCCCTGCAAGGGATATCTGCTGTTCATGG
>VYZR01083817.1:3261-15523 GCA_013400675.1 Oxylabes madagascariensis
CAGAAAGAAGAGCAGTAGGTTTTGGACTCGGATCTCAAAAGTAAAATTCAGCTCGCCTAACTTTACTTTTACAGTTTAAATGCCTGTGACTGAACAAGTCACTCTAGATTCCCTTTATCATTGACAAAGGCAACTTCAAGGGTGCAAGTCATCTCTCCATAAAATCAATGTCTCCTTAGGTCAGTGAGGGACTCCTTTTCCTAAATATAGCATCTAGTGCCATTCGAGACAGCATAAGATGTCACTCCTGGGCTTGATAAGTCAAGTATGTAGGTCCTGGTTGTACCTGTCAGTCCAAAACATAGTTTAGATATCTTGGTTACCCTACCACCTCTCCAGNGCATGGTATTTATGTATGATGGGCAGAAACAGGTTTTTAAACTTTAACTCCTTTTTAAAGTGTTTATTTCTGAAGATATTTTCATTGCTTTCATTGTTAAAACTCTTTCTATTGGTACTTACCAGATATTTTTTACAAACAGTATGGTTCAACCAATCGTCACCATAACTCCTGTTTACAACAGCAGTGTCAGGGGTTAATAAAGGCTGGCCTATAACTGACACCCTCTCCAATGTCTCAGTTTCTCAAAAGTCTGAAAAGTAGTCTTCCCAGCTTCCAACAGGGTTAATAAACTGGAAATCTCCAACAGAAGAAGCAAGTTTTGCCTTTAAATTTTCTCCACTGGAACTGTTTCATGGTGTTGCTTCCCTAAATGAATTAAGACCCTGTATTACTTGTGGCTCCTGGAGCCATATGAATGCACATGCATGTATATCGGTGTATGCATGCAACATGTCTGTGTTGTACAATGTGCTCCTGCCTGCCTTTTTTATGGTCAGATGACTATTGAAATCACATAAATATTTTACAGGAGGAAAAGGATTGATTCTCCCTAGCTATAACCCTTTAAAAATGAAGAGAAATAGGTACCTCCAAGGAGTCATTCATCTATCCTGCATGAGATACTTGTTCAGAGGTGGACTGAATTCCCACGAGGTGTTATATCTTTACATTGACTCCAAAGAGACCTTGAACAAACAGTTCAGGTTCAATGCCTACTTTTTGAATGTCTAAAGCCAGCTGAAGGGAATCTCACCCTAATTAATTGTTCTGTCCCAAAGGAAGAAATCAGTATTACTGTATCTACGCAAAAGGAATTGATGATATCCATGTAGCTAGCATGGTATAAAAGAAGATGAATACTGCTTTTACCCACTCTCTGTTGTTGCTTCCTTGCCACCTCTTAGTGGGAGCTTCTTATCACAGCAAGCTGTCTCAGCTATTTTCCTTTCCTGTCTGTACCTTTGCCAGATAAACACCTCAAACTCTCAGGCCCAATGGTGCAGCACCATCCTGATCAGGTGTCCTCATGTTGGCAGCACGTGCACTGCATTGCGCTCAGCCACTGATCTTTCCTAGGCCTTCTACAGGGATCCTGCAGCCCTAGGTCAAGTTCAGGGAGGAGAAGAGGGAGAGGAGAAAAAGGCAGACTGTATTTAAAATATCTGACATACCATGAGGGATGCCCACTGCATAAATTTTTAAAAATAGCAGCAAGCAACAGAAATTAAAAAACAGCTTAATGCACAGTTATACAAAATATATTTTTCTATTGACCCTGGGAGTAGAGGACTCAGTCTTTTTATCTTCCTCTCCCTCTCCTCTCCTCCCACTTAAGGCAAAGAAACCAAGCTGGGTCTCTGAGAAGGCAAGGGAAGTTTCTAGCCCAACCATCCAACCTGCTATTGCTCCTTCCACATGAATGACTATGGAGTCATCTCATGTTCACACATCTGCAGCCAAAACAAACTCCTGAATGAACAGACTCCCTATTTTCCTATGCTCTTTTTCAGACCCACCTGGAATTCATACAGACCTGGGCCACAAAGAGTGAAGTGAGGAGGTACAGGTCTCCAAGGCTGGTTAATTAGCTGAGGTTTTACATCTGTGCTAGTGCCATGAAAAGGATGGGCACCTCCAGAGAGCTATTCAGCCCAGCTATCACAGTCAGTTGTCCTCAGGTGAAATAAATCTCCATCCAGAAATGCCCACCTCTCTATTCATGAACAATAGAAGAAACCTAACTGTTAGTTTAGACTAGGCAATTTGTCTCTTTTGTGGTTAAAAGTAGGTGAGATGAACGTACAGCTCATTGACCATTTTCTTTGGTCACAAGGTTCACTTTGATAAATACAGAGATGCCACCCAGCATGACAGATGTGCATATGAAATCAGCCAACACATGAATTTCATCAGATTCACTTTCAGACCATTAATTACAGGAGGTGCCTTGGGATCTGGCCCCTGCAGGTGCCTTGGTACTGATGGCAATCCCATTTATTCTGAGAATAAGGAACATCTACTAAGCCATACACAAAGCACAGTGCCGAGTAGTGCCAAACGTAAGGGGCACCCCACAGAAAAAAGAAGAACGGGAAGAGATACAGACAAAATGGTGTATGGGAAGATAGAAAATGCAATGTTTCTTGTATGAAGAAGTGAGAGGTTGGATGAGAAGAATGAGCTCAGGAGTATGCTATGCAGAAAGACAGGGCTAGGTGAAGGGACTGAAGGTCAGATGGGGAGAGGGAGCATTTTCTTTATATCATATCTCAACAGTAACACAGAAACTTTTTCCTTGGGATCAGTGGGCATTCCACATCCATGTACAGCTTTTAAAATGAATATGGAAGAAAACTACCGCTTGGTGGTTGTGGTGATAATTGCCCATTGGAGATTGTGTGGAGACCATCAAGCTCATTCCACTTTAGATTATGGAATGAACTAAAATTTTCATCCTCAAGGTGAAAAGCTAGGTTTTTATCCACTATACTAAAGAAGTTTGGGGTTTTTAATATATATTAAGCAAGTGTGAAAGGAAAGATTGTGCAACAACTAGAAGTACACTGTAAATATCAAGGTTACCAAAAGTCACAGAGCAACCTTTCCAATAATCTGCAGTGGTGATAGGAAGAGTAACACAGTGAATTTGTATTGATGCAGAAATCATTAACCCTATACCCTTACTTGGATTTGCATTAAAGAAGCAGCTGTGTTTTCACGCTCGTTACTTCTACCAAAACTGTTTAGCAGGCTGGCAAGTTTACTGTCTTTGCGTATATATGTGCATATGTATGCCCACCTATGTGTCTGTGAATGTTTGTTGGGAAACATATAATATCCTGAGTTCCTTATGTTACAAAATAGTGTGCATGTATTATTCAAACATTTTAAACATGCACTCTTAAAGACCACTTAAGGTGACTCAGTTATGTGAATCCATATTCTGCCAATTTAGCAGCTGTTAAGGAATATTACTTTGGGCAGTCCTACTGAAAGATGTAAGATTCTTAGGAAATGAGTTAGTCATGCAGAATCTGACCCAAACTGTTATTTCCACAGATCATTGTAAACAACCATTTGTGTTCTTAGTCTTTTGCAGTCTGTTGTCACTTCTGTATACTGTGGCTTGTCCAATCCTTTATAGGTGAGCCCCTGTAAAGCTAGAGATCATTAGGATGCCTGAGTCCCTTATGCACCTAAACCAGAAACTACCCACATTATTTTTCAGTGTCAATGATTTGAAACCCTACAGTGGGCAGGCAATTTTAACTGGAAAACCAGGAAAGGCTATTTAATAGTAAAATAAGCAATCAGGAAGCAAGTAACAGTGAATCATTAGGATGGTTAAGAAAAAATAAACAGAAAAAAGTAACTGAAAAAGCAAGGATAAAATTAAACAGTAATGATGATTTATAGTAAGATACTCTGAGACATGACAGAAGTCTCAGTACACCAAAAGGAAAATCTTGTTTGCTCAAATTATTTGTTTCTTCTGTCTAATGAATGTAATTCTAATATACAAGCGATAACACTGGCATTTCTTTGAAATGTTGATTCAGTTTAATTATGAAAATCACCAAGGTATTTTCTGGCTGCCGCATCACTCCCTGTACTAAGATTAATCACATCAACATCATTCATTTAATCTTCAAAGAGTAAGCAGTTGTCCACAAAAGCCTTCAAATAGCTTCATTAGTGCAATTTTTCAGACTCAAACACTTATCTGGCAGCACATGATTGAGAGTAAGGAAGGTCATTATATTCATCTGTTTCCTAATCCAGTTTATTTTTTTAATGTTTTTTTTTTTTTTTTTTTTTTTTTTTTTTTTTTTAATGGATAACTTTAAACTCCACTATCTTGTCCTTTATTGTGGACAAGTAAACCATGTGCAGTTCAAATACAGATAAAATTATTGGTGGCTGTCATGACTTACTCAGTTTGCAACAGTGGAATTTGAGCCAGAATGTGCTCCTCTCCCAAACCCACCACTGATTTAACATACATATTGTTTTTGTCACTATTCATAAAAAAACCTTAAAATATGTTTACTTAAACATGCAAACAAGGTTAAAAAGGTGAGACACACGGTAATGTGCCTAATGTTTTCAATGCCAGACTGAGACTTATTAACAACGTTTTAGAGAATAAAAATAAGTCTAACCTCTCCCTATTATTAATAATTAATTACATGCTAAGAGCATCATCCTCTTCAGCCTCCCATGGATGCTGAAAAGACCTTCCCTTATTTGATATTGCTTAGAAACTTCACTAGCACAACCCTGGGTATTTTCAAAAAATCATGGTACCCAGTGTCCAATTAGCTCATACTGTGATACAATCTTTGAACAGTTAAGTTTTTTTTCAAATATAGCATTGCAACCCAACATATTAACATGAAGTGTGACAGCTCACTATCAGGATCACAATGACAACTTGGTCAGACAAAATTATCTTACCTGCATAGCACTAAAACACCACTGATCAAAATGTACTTAGTTCTATTATAGAATACTAAAGCCTCCAGGTTTAGTTTTGAAGCTTTAAAAAACAAGGACTTTATTAAAGTTTCTGCTAACATATTTGCCTGCAGCTGTCAGTGAATTTTGCAAAAAAATCCATCAATTAGAAGAGGGGAAGCCTTGAAATGCCAGGCAGCAAATGCATTTTTTTAAAATACAGACTATTTAAGTAACTATAAACTAAAACAATAACTATTAAAATGAATGGAAATTGTCCTTTCATTTAATTTTAGGTGAGGAAAAAATCGATTTTGCATTCAACAAAAAAACTTGAGCAAAAATTTACAAAAATTAATCTTAAGGCTCTGGTGAATTGCCACCATTGCAAATATGCCAATCATTCAGAAGATCTCCAAAAGCATGCAAAGATGTATTTGAACCACTAAGGTATTTGTTTTATTAACAACCAAATTTAGTTTAGAGAGAGGAGCACAGAATAATTCTGTAGCTACAAAGCAATACGTTTTGGTTGTCACTATATCTCATAGAGTGATTTTCATTCCTTTCCCTGGCATACAAACAGCACTCATGCCCCCTCCTTGGTTTGCAGTGTTATCTGAAATCAATTGCTATATGAAAAAAAACAGATAAAACACAGACTCCACATAGTTCTCAACCTAGCCACTCAACAACATAGAGGTGAGGCTTTTCTTACCAAGGGTCCCCTGCAAAAGAAAGATTTTCCTTATGCTTGTACTTAAAAAAAAAAAAAAAAAAAAAAAAAAAAGAAAAAAAAATCAATATTTTCAGAAGCAGATGTAAAAGTTGATGCCTCACTTGCACCTTTTGGTAGATAAGTCTTCCCCAGCTTTGGTGCAGAAAGGAAAAACACGTGCTGGTGCAATATTTATTCAAGGCAGAGAAGATTAAGTCATATCTCAATATGAGTTTACATGCAAGCTTTAGTCCTTGGATTATTTATGAAATCCGGGGGACTATTTTTCTCCTTGTGAGTTTTTTGGCTACCCAATACTCATGCCTGGGGACTCCTCACTTGTGACCCAAGATTAAGTCATGGGAATCATTTTATTTAGAGCAGACGTCAGGATGCAAGAAAGTCCCTACAGCTGGAATAGCTACTGTAGCTGAAGGGATACAGAAGCCACAAGAATGTGTCTCAACTGGTATTTACCAGGCTTTTTTCATTTGGATATTTTAAGCCATATTGATATCCCACCCTTAGTTTGAGGTGTTAGATGCCATATACATTTATTTCTACTTCCATATATAAGAGCTTTCCTTTCAAGAACCAAGGGCCTCTGCAAATGTTTTGTTGTTGTTGTTGTTAAAAAAATGGCACGTTTGAGTTTGGAAAACTATGCTTTTTAAAACCTTTCCATAAATTGCTCTCAGATCTCGGCCCTGGATCTTGGCAGTATGAGGCCACATCATTTCAAACTGTGAACAACAGTGGGAATGACCAGATTCATCCTGCAGTTTGTCCCATTCCACTGAAGTACTTAGGAATTCTTGTGCGAAGTAAGCTTATTTCTGCCTCTACCTTCCCTCTGTAGGATGTAGTGGAGTGGTGGGACAGTTATTCTGCTATGCACTTTTAGACAGGAATCTTTGTGAAAAAGAACAGTATATCCCTGGAATCCTTCCATCCACAGAGTTGTCTGCAGTCATGGTTCAGTACTAAAATCAGTATGTTCCTAGTAACTTAGCCTTAAAGGGGTATACTCCTTGGGTGACATTTAAGCTCTTTTTCACGTCCTCTTTTTATTCAGATAGTGTTATCCTCAGGAGTCCCAAAGTTTCTAGGTCTCAATCAGGCCTTAAAAGAAGGAAAATTCTTCAAACAGGTCTTGCTGTGACAAATGTGAGTATTATATGCTACTGTTCTTTACTGTTCTCCTCAAATCTCAGTTTCCCTAATTACACATTACTTCTCTGAAAACTGTGAATTATATAATGAGTCTAACCAAGACGTATGCTGCATGTATGGCTTCAGTTATCAAGCAAAGATATGAAAATAAAGCTAATCACAGGGAAAGCATTTTCAATTAATCTTCCTTACTGTGTCCATGTACAAAGCATTAATTTACATCGGTTGCTTTTAATTTTAGCAATAGATGAACTTTTATTGTTAATGTAGGAACAGATCCCTGAGTAAGTGACAATATGCAGGGCAAATAATCAATTAAAGATGTATTTATATAAAAAGTAAGAGAGAAATAACCTGTAACCCCTCAAGACCACCATGAATACAAATTTATTTAGATCATCCACTAAAAGAGAATTCACCTCTCCGACGGTCGTGATCTGCCTTTTTTTTTATTAACAATACACGAGTTTTCAATCAAAATTGGTACCAAGTGAAAAACCTTCTTCATAGAACATGAAGAAGTAGAGATTCACCTTTCTGACAACCTTCTTTCCTGTCTTCTATATATCCTCATAAAATATTTACTCTGCTTCTGAATGACCACTCTGATTATCCTTAGACTCCTTTTCAGATTCCCTGATGATGTCATGGAAATGTTAAACCCATTATGCTAAGCTAGGACCTCCATCTACTGTGACCTCTTGGCACTGGCTTCTGAGGACAGCACGACACTTTCACATAAAAGTTAGTCTTCCTTTGGGTCATCAATAGGTGGACTCGTAATACATCCGCACTTCAATCAACACCAGTAAAATTTAACCAAGGCCATGTAAAAAGTCCAAATCCATTCTGTGCTTACAATTAAGTGATTAAAACGTCTATTAAAAGGTAAAATTATTTTCCACTGGAAAACAAGCGTTTATGTTATTTCATGGGTCCACCCCACAGGTAATACATGGCATTCCTTTTCATTAAGCTATTAGGGAAGTGATTAGTGACTAGCACCCCGCTCTAATTATCTTTAATGTAGTGTTTCAAATTGATCATGCATAATGTAATTAGAAATCATAATTAAATTAATTTATATTGATTTAAGCCTTTATAAGTTGTTAATAACCATGACCCATTACATTAATTCCTACAAGCCAACATTAATATTTCCAATATGCTGAAATATTTCCCTTTTCCCCCCTTCTTTGCATCGGGCGCTCCTGCAGGAGCTCGCAGGGGGCGATTGTCGGGGGATGCTGCCGGGCAAGTGCCCCCGCGGCCGGCGGCTCCAGCCGGGCCCTTGGTGGTCCAGCGCGAGTGGGTGCTGGGAACGAATCGATCGCCGGCTTTAATGCGGGAATAATGACCGCTGCCCGGGCTGACAGCCGCCCCTTCGATTTCCATGGAGACGGAACGACCCCGGCAGCCGCCCAAGGGGAAAACTCGAGGGGTGGGAGCCAGAGAAGCGAGCTGGTGGGGGTTGCTGCTGGAGGAGAGCAGCCGTGCCCCACCCCTCCCCCCGAGCGGCTCGGGCCGGAGCTCCCCGCTGGCCGGGAGGGAGGCCCCGGGCGGAGGGACTGCCCCGGGGCGGGAGGCGGCGGGACCCGCGGGGCCGGGCGGGAGGGCCGGGCTGGTGCTGCGGGCACCCCCGGGGGCTCCTGGAGCATGTGGCGGTGGCTGCAGCCGGCCCCCGCCCGGGGAAAGGCTCCCAAACCTCCCCTCTCCGGACGCTGATCTTGTACCGCCCCATGCTTCCGTCCCCATCTCCCTCCCCCCAACACAAAAGCTCTCGAGAAAGTTACTTTCTCCCCGGTTGCAATTAAACTCGTGCAGCGCGGCCCCCTTTCCGGAAGAAATATGCATATAAACAGGCAGCAAACAATCCAGCGCGGGATGGCATGGGCCAGACAGAACTCTCAAACGGGAGTACTTCCACCCCACCCCGTCGACACCTTTCCATCACATACGAACGCTCCAGGGTCAAAATAAGTATTCCAGTAAGAAAGATACCCGGCTATAATAAAATCTTACCGCAGGGGGTGTCACAAATCATTTAAGAAACCATCTTTGCTTAAATAATAGTTCCTTTAAAATAAATTCGGGGTTCGCAAATCACGATTTGGTTTGAAGAGGCATGAATTCTATTATATGTACAATTTAATCACGGGGTATTTAAAATAGACATTTCCATCTAAAATCCAATCAGAAATCAACACAGTACCTCGAGGCATTAAGATGATCATCTCCATTTTGCATTTGTAAACTGGTAGAAATAAATGTGGCTTGTGGATACCAAGAGGTCAAGTACGGCTGCTCAAATATTTTTCTTACAAAATGACGGATTTATTAGACAAATAAGTGGCCCGGCTGATGCAAAACCCCCAGTGATTGAATTTTGACGTTGAGTCAACAACAACTCGAACTACATCAGTGCTCCAAGATTTAGTTATGATGGTAGAGATTACTGAACAAATAGGAGGCAGAAATGAATACAGATTTCCTAGGATCTGCCCCTGGCACCCTCTTCTTGACATTCCCCTCCATATGCTATCCCTATTCACAGTGTATTCTAATTAAAGGACTGGGCTATGTCTTCTAATTTTACAAGAACTTTTAAATAATTAGTCTGGTGGGTGTTAAAAGGGACAGCTTCAGACATAAGGGGATTTCAGTCCCTTTAGGATCTCTCCTCGGCTTTGCAGTTATCATAGTCCCCTCCAAGAGGAAGGGAGGAAAATGCCTCTGATTTGATTGCAGAAAGATGTGAACCTTGTTCAAACTGCCGTATGCAAACACAGGCGTCAGCGGTTCATTTCCAGCCCATTCAAAGAGAATGCCTGGGGAGGGGGTGGGGTGGAAGGGTTGTGTTTGGGATTTTGGTGTGAGATAGGGGTGTTTTTTCCCCTTCCCAGTGGAAAAGATGTTGAGGGTTCAGCATTCCTGTGAAAATCTGTCCACGGATCCCAATCGCCCCTGAAATCAGGTTGGGCTGTAGCCTGCAGTGCCTCGATAGCGGAATTTTTACCACGCCGAACCTGCCCTCTCCCTCCTTTTCCCCTCCCTCTCTGCTTCCCCCCTCCCGCCTCCCCACCCTACAGGTGTGTGTGTCTAAAGAGAGTTCCCCGGTCTCAGCCGGCAGGGAGCAAGCCGTGTGCTGGAAAGCCTGCGTGAGCTGGGCGAAAGCGGTGTTATCTTTGCTTCATTTCTTCAGCGCTTTGGAGCGTTACTTTTACTTGCTAATCACGAAGGGGCGCTTAAATAATTGAGAGTACGTTTAAGCATAAAGCAGTCAGTTTCTAATCTTTTCAGGGGAAAAGGGACTAATCTGCACCTGCTGTGAGAGCCCTTTTTTTTTATTTATTCTGTATATTACTTCCACTCCAAGCTGGACCTGATGGCTCCAATTACAGTTGAGACTTGCAGAATCTATACCCTCCCTTTCACAGCCCTTTCCTCTTCTCTCCTCCGAAGCAATAAACTTTTCTTTGGCAGAGAAGAGGGAGCGGGGTGATCTTAACAGACACCATTTAGCCGAGATTGTAATTTATTTATTTTTTAAGAGAAACTCTTCAGAATTCCCAAGCTTTCCAAATTTGCCCGCTTTCTATTGCCTCTACTGTTTCGTATGCGTATTTGTAGAAAAGAGGAGCATACACTGGCTGTCACGGTGCTCTGGATTGTTTTTTTAACAGGGGATGGTTCGAGAGGAGTGTTTTAAAGTAGATTTTCTCCTAATAAGCATTTGGGAAGAAATTGCTTAATAAGCCTTTCCTGTACTACCTATTTTCCCTGCCGTGTTTTACATTGGGTAGAGGCATCTCAGAGTATTGCCAAAGTTAATTCCAGATTTTTATCTCTCTAACCTACTTAGGATGCAAAAAGGGAAAAAAAAAAAAAAAAGTCAAATTAAAGTGAGTCCTCCTGTCTTGCCTTCTTCCAGCAAATAACTTGCAGCACCTAATAAATCCAGATGGAGTTCCTCATATAGCCCGGTGCAGAAATAATTATTGTCCTGGCTTGTTTCATGTCAGAGGCCTCTTTGGCTCATCTGTCATGAAACCAATTTCACTTTATTTACATCCATTTGCTAGTTTAATTACTGTGCTGATGAATAGCCTGAAGGAATTAAGTTACGAGTCTTTGGAAACCTAAAACGACAGATATATGGGTTACCTTTTAAATAGAGGAAGAAAATGATGGGTGGTGTGTGCACCAAAATTTGAAGGTAATAAAAGACTCTTTGCTAGGTGGAAATGCAGAATCAACTGACACTCAGCCCATGCATTTACCTCTGTCTTTATGTAAAGTATTGCTTTGAAAGGCACTCATATTTTTGAAGGTTTAATACAATCTGTATTAAAGCAAAGGTTCTGCAAGATGGGTGCCAGATTTAGATCTAAACACAGATGCACTCATTATTTTTGCAGCCACAGAAAGAGGAAAAATGTTAGAAAATAAGTTGAAAGCAAGTCTTAAGGACTGNAAACCCTGTCTTCCAAATAAAGAGTAGAAACCAGACCTGAGAGCCCATGCAGCTTCTCGGGCACTGAGCCTGGAAGGCACAATTTTATGTGAGTATGCTTTGAGGGCTGCATGAAAAATGCACATACGCAAGAGCACTTTCCTACACAGACTGCTTCTTCTCCTTCGCCCGGTAATTTTGTGGATCCAATCCCTTTGTGGATCTCACGCGGGACAAACCTTCCTTGAAGAAATGATGTGAGGCAATAGGCAATAGGGCAGATATAAAAGCGGTGAGGATGGCCAGAGCTCTGGCTGCCTGCGGGGGAGACGATGCTTGATTCGCTAGAAAAAGCCTTCTTCTCAGACACACCCTCCTCTAGGAGATGGCTGAAGGGGCGGACAGAGACCCCCTTTGTCACAGAAGTTGAGCAGCACTTTAAAATCAAATTCTTTGCCGGGGGAAACGGGACGCATTTCCCCTTCCTGCCTCAAATATCGCTATCCACTAACCCAAGCTGGTTACACCGAGGCTATAAAAGAGCAGATCAAAAGAGCATTACAGTTGCCTATTCGAGGTACTCCGGGTCTTTATATCTGAGAGAAATGGAAGGAGAAAGTGTACAGCAACACAGGGTGGGGTATGAAAAGCTCCCTTCCCCCCCTGCCCGCCTCTCCCCTCTTCTCTCTCCCCCTTTGATTAATAGATCCATGTGGCTAACGGCCTGACATATGGTGTGCGAAGCAGCTTGAGATGGTACCTCGGGCATACCCTACGGCTATTAACATATTACAGGCTTCTGTGCAGCCGCAGACGGACAGAGGGAGAGTCAGGCAGACAGACAGCCTCCCCTCGCCCCCCGCTGCCCGCCGCGGCCCGGCGGAGCTCTCCGTGGTGCTGCAGCTCCTGCGCTCCGCTCCGCTCCCCTCCGCGCCGCTCCGCCTGCGCGCAGCCCGCCCGCGGCGCCTCCGCCGTGGAAGAGTTCAAAAAGCACGCGTGCACGCCCAGGCGGGTTTGAAAGTCCTGCGCTGCTTTCAAACGAAGAGGAGGAAGGCAACATCGGCATTATTATTATTCCTTGTACAGAATCTAGGGATTCCTCTCCCTCTCTCAAGTT
>VYZR01083825.1:1485-47470 GCA_013400675.1 Oxylabes madagascariensis
CCCTTAATTCTGCTCTTTACAAGGGCACAGCTTCTTTCCAAGACAGGTTAGCAAGTTGTTCCGGACCCTGAGGTATTTCCAGCCACCTTTGCTATTGCCATTTAGATAGTTAAGTTTAAGTTTGTTGCTTTTAGAGAAGAACATCTCCAGCCTGGAACTCAGCTGGAAAGATAAAGAGATGACCAGAGGTATTTGCATAGGGCTTTTATTTGCTGCTGTGAGGGGAGCTGCTGGTGTTGATGGTGGATTAAAAAGCTGTTTTCTGTGTTGGCTGCCACCTTACTGACCGCTGGTTCTTAGTGTGTGGTAGTGAGGTCCAATGATGTGTACTGGCTCTGTTTTCTGAACCACTGAAAAGGGAGTTGTTATTGCATCCTGGCAGAGGAAAGGAATGCATTTCCTCCACCCTTGTGTTGTGTTCTGAATTGTTGTCATTGGGGCAGTGTTTATGGGGTTTGGTGCATGTTGGGTTGTTGTTTGGGGTTTTAATATAATCCAGGCAGCGTTTCAGCCTGTGAAAATGGATAACTATTATGTTGGGTCAGGCTTGGAAGCAACTGAAAATGCTAAGTATGGAAATGAGAGGAAAGCCACAGGATTTCCCAGGGTAATAGAGCGCCTTTTTGAGAAACGGAAGAGAAAGCACTGAAAACAAAGGGCGCTGGAGTGGACGGGGATGTAAAAAGCAGAGTAAAGATTTATGGCTCTGCTGGGACCACTCTTTGCCTGCGTGGGTGAGAAGGTTGTGTGCCGGAGCCTGGCACATTCATGTCCTAACAGTCCACGCAGAAGATTCTCCCTGTTCATCAGCTGAGATCCAAAGTGCAGTATTCCTTGTAGACCACAAGTGCATGTGGAGTGTCCCAAAGTGCTGCTTTCGGTACTGCCCCCAGCTTGCTGCCTTGCGAAAGCTTTTAGGACATTTTGTCTGCAAAGACAACCTTCGTGTGCGCTTTCTGTTCTCCAAAAACAAGAAGAGCATTTAGACCCTTTGTCAGACACTTACAATAGTGTCTGATACTACACTTACAAAAGTCTTTTGCCCATGCCTGGTGTATTTACCTGTTAGAAATGTTCATTTTGACAAGGAGATAATAAATGAAGACAGCATAGGCTGTGTTTTTCAGAGATGATCTTAATCCAGGAGTAGCTTTTCCAACGAGTTATTCTTAATATCAGCCATCAACTAATTCATATGGACGGGACTTAAAATCTCTATTTTGCTGGACACTCTGGGAGCACAGAAACAAGCTCAATCCTTCCCCAAATTTAAGAAATTTGCCGATGCAATCATCACACAACAGAGCCAGTCTCTTAAAGATGGAGAGATGCTGGGCATTTCAGAAGTGTCTGATAAGCGCCACGTTCTTTTGGATCCCCTGAATGCATCATTCAAAGCAGCTGGTTCTCCCTTCCTTTTGTAACACCTGATATTTATTTCCTGACTGGAAGTATGTGGAAGCTGCTTCTTCCTAAGTGGAGGCCAGACCAAGGGGAGAAAAGGCTGTGTAGTGTGCCATTAAGCCCATGAGAGTGGAGAAGAACCTCTCTTAAACTCTTGTTGAAGCTGGTTAATTGTGATGATCTTAGGCCCTCAGAGCTGGGGCGTGAGTTCTTTAGGGAAGCATTTTTTAGCGGAAGGATTTAAGTACTAGTGGCTGATATGTCTGTTGGCAGGATCCCAAGAACTGGCTGGAAGAGCCCTCTACTATGAAAGAAATGCTGAAATAGGACTTTTAATGCACTTGCATAGCAGTTCCTTACAGGCTGAGAAGACTCTCAGGAGGGAAGGAGGGAGTGGGATGGAGCTGGAAAGAAATTTCTTGTTTCATTCAAGTCCGGACAGTAAATGAGTGGTCCTGGCTTAGCTTAGACACAGCTCAAATAACATTGCATCTGAGATATCTGTAAGCACCATTTTGCAGCACAAAGCAGGAAAAGAAACAGTGTTTTCTTGACTGTAGCTCTGAAGTGCAATAGAAAGGGCAATAGCACGTTGATCTTGCTTATGGGATTTTTTTTTTTCTGGTCTTCAGCTTGGAGATGCTTTATCAGCTTCTGGAAATTGAAGCAAAGTCTGAAATGTGAGGCTATGCATGGTGTTTGGGGGTGGCTTCAGCCCAGGTTTTAGTGAAGGTGACTGTATGACTGAACTCCCAGCTTCGTGAAGGCTGTGCTTTTGAAAGGTAGCTTCTGCAGGGGCCCTGGGTGACCTTGAAGTGAGTGCCTAAGACAATCTAGAGTCCCTGGAGCCTCTGAGCTCTACAGCCTGGGATTTCCACTGAGGCCTGTGTCCTTTGGTGGAAGCCTAGCACAGAGCAGGCTGAGGATCAGTTCCTCAATTCAAGGTCTTTGTATATAAAGCACTAAAAGGCATCATCACTGTCTTACATAAATAAATACTTTAGGCCCTATAGGCTGGTCCTATTCAAGATCTCTCCCAGCCTTTACATGGTTCACCACTCAGTTGGGTCAAGGTGCTCTGTGTCTGTGGGCATGGGACTGATGAGGTGAAAGTCATAATTCCCCAGGCCTTTCCTGATCAAAGCAGTGGATTCTTACCTGCCACTCGTGTGAGTTTTCACCAGTTCATGTCTTTCAGTGAGCTGGAGCTCAGTGGGATCTCATGGCAGCAGGACACCTTTGGGGCTCTGCCATCATGATGGTCCAATCCCTGCTGTGCTGAGACAGCTCTGAGCAGCTCTGAACCCTACGCTGTGGTTCCAGACCATCATCCTCGCAGTTGCTCATGGAGGCTGTGCTCTTGGGATAATCCTGGCATGATGGCTGGGGTGTTCATGTGCTGAATCCCCCAAGTTTCTACTACCCTGAGGTAAATACGTCACGTAGACATTTTCTGGGCATATGTGGGGTCCTGTGTGTGTGCAACAAAAACCCCAAAAGGAGGCTCACGGGAAATCTTCCTTGCAAAAAGTTTGAAACACTGTGACTCCTTTCTTTTATGCAGATAACATGTATTGTGGACATAATTGCTGTCTTTTTTTGAAAATAGTACTGTCCCATGGTTAAGAAGGAAGTCAAGCATAGTTGGAAGGGCAGAGGCTTGAAAGAGTTATGTTCTGCTGGAATGAATGCTGTGAGTGCTGGTATAATCTTCATTCTTTGCTTCAGTGCTTTTTCCCCTCCCCAGGTTAGGGAAACCAGCTGTAGCTGGCATGCTGTTACTTTCAAGGATTCAGCAAAGCAGATGCAAGAGGTAGTGGTGATTTAAGGTCAGTTTTTACTGACTAAACTTGTTAGGAGCTAATACATCTCTGAGGCCGCCTTAGGGCTAGATTGTCATCCCAGTGCTGGGGCACTGCCACTCAGGTTTGCTTGGGGTCTTCTGGTTTTCTTGTTTTTAATGGCTGGCACAAACAATAATTTGGCTTGACTGTTACCTGTTATCTGCATGTGCTGTTACACATGACCTTTGCTGAGTGTGAGATGCATCTGTGTCTGCCTTCTAACAAGCAATTCCTTGGCTGGGGTAAAGGCTCAGGCTGCTCACTGGGAGCAAGAGGGCTGGCAGAGGAGATGCTGGCACTGCAGCCAGGCTGCCGTGTCCAGCCTGGGCAGGAGCTGCTGGTCCTCAGTCCCCCTGCACTGCAGGCAGAGCTCTGGCTCAGCCCTGTGCTCCTGGGCTGGGAACTGGCAGTGTTTACGTGATGAAAGGGAGCAGAAGATGGCTTTTCCTGAGCTCTGCCTTTGCCCATACATGTGCTGGCCCAGGGCCAGGATGGAAACTCTGTCCTCATGAGCAGAGAGAGGGAGATGGGAGGAGCGAGAGATGAAGAGGGGCCCAGAAGCAGAGGGGAGTTAAAATAAAAACACCAACTCACAGAGAGAAAAGCCTGTAACAGATGGCCCTGGCCATCCCCTGGGCTCTTCATGCAGTTGGCTCCACGTGCAGCGCTGACAAGATCTCATCTAGAAGTGTGAGTAAGGGGCCTGGACCATTTTGGGATGTGATGGAAGATCAGAGTAAAAGGCAAAAGGAAGGAAGCTAGACAGGTAAACCAGCTGTGGTTCAGCCCTCTCTGTGATGCCTGAAGTGGACTCTGGGACTTGCTGCTACTGGTGCTGTGCCATTGATAAGGCAGGTGCTGCCGTGTGAGCCATTGTAGGAGCACTGCTTTGTGTTCAAGTGTGGCATCCTTTAACTATGGCTAGTCTTGCCTCCTCTGTAAAACAGCATTGCTAATGCTGGTGGAGGTTTGTTCCACTGCTGTCATTCCCTCTAGAATATGTACAGCAAAGAGCTATTGATGTGAATGGAGCCTGGTGTAAATATAGGTTCTGCCAGGAGGTGCTGGCAGCTGTATTTTCCAATGCCCATCTCCTCATCAGGCATCATGGTGAGTAATCAGACTGGTTGAACAGGTGCTGACCTTGCTTGGAAAGGCTTTGCCTTGGTAGGATATCTGTGCAGGAGACTGTGCCTGGCAGAAAAGCTGGTCTTGGAGAGACACTCATAAAAGCTTTGCTCTGAGCTCGTTTGAAAACCTGTCCCAGACACTTAAAATGTCAAGAGCTGATGGTGGTTAGGGGCAGCTTGAGTGGGGAAAGGTGCCATCTCACTTGGAAGTGGTTGAAAGAGTTCTGGATGAGACCCTGAGACTCCTGATCCTACAGATCCCAGAGAGCAGATGGCTCCTGACCAAGTTCACGCACATAAGTTGTCTTTCCAGAAACTTACTGGGGACTCTGGCAATCCACTGGAGAGCCTGTTTCAGGGAGCAAGGACTTGCTGTTCTTTCTAACCAGAATAACTTCAAATGGCTAGGTGCTCTGTGTTTTAATTAGATTTCCCTTTGGGAATAAAAGTGGTGAAGTGTTTCTGCAATCCTGCTACATTTAAATATTCTGTACTGTGCCCCCAGTCTGGCAAATCGTTTAGGCAGACATGTAGGTCACGGCGCATGCTTAAATCCACCCATCCGAGGGCTTTGGCTCCAGTGCAGTACATCATTGCTGCTCTGGGAAGTCTGGAACTGGACTTCATGCAGTCTAACTGAGGATAGTGATATGCTTTGAGCATAGACTTAAAATTAAGCCTGTGCTGAGGTGTTCTCCTCATCACAAGTGGTCTCTCGCTCGCCCACTTGTATTCTGTAGAATCATTTTATATTAGCAGCTCCCTTGAACATGGATTTTCTCTTCTTATCCTGCCAGGCCTCTTGCCAAGCGCTTGCTGATAAGCAGTTCAGGTGAGATGCTGTCACAGGCCTGGTATTTTGGAAGCATTGTGGCTAGGCATGCATGTGTGAATGATTAAATCAACCCATCGGGGTGTCATCTGGAGAGGAACAAATGCTGAGCTTGCTTTGCGGGCGGGGGGGAGGATGAGATCCCCCTCCAGTTTTTGCTGAAAGCTTTTCCCCTCTGCAGATGTGCAGCTGCTGTAGCTCTCTGCCAAAAGGCGGCCGTGACTTTCCGAGATGGGGAACGTGCACACATCTGTTTGCAGAGGAGAGCAGCGAAGGGGCTCGGGTCTCCTGTCCCAGGGGATTATGTTCTCATGATAGATAGTGCTGGCTGCCCTGGGGGGAAATGGCAGATTTCACGGGACACTGACAGGGCACTTCATAAATATGAGTTTGCTTGCCAGTGTCAGCCAAACACCGTCTTTCTAAATTGAAAAGGAAAGAGGTCCCAGAGACTTTTCAGACTATTGGAGATTTCTCTTTAAAAACATTACCCCTTGCAGAAGATGTGTGTTTTCTACGTACAAAAATATGATGTGTTTCAGCTGCAAAGGATGCTGTGATCCCAAGGCTTCACAGAGCTTTTGGGTATGAGTTGAGTCTTGGATTATCCAGAGCTCAGTGGCTTAGTAGCAAAGGGAAATAAATGCCCCTTACTTAAACTGAGAAGGAAGTCTCTGCACCATGTAGCACTTCAAAAATCAACATCTGGCCAAAATCAGGCTTTGGAGCATCCTCCATAATCTACTGGTCCATGAGAGCTTTTTTCTTCAATTCAAGGAGCTTGGGAAAAAGTAACTGAGAATCTGGTTTTCCCTGCCTTGACATGCTAGGCTGCATGTACAGCAATCCCTAGTCAAATTCTGCAAGACAATGTGTTGCTGTAAAGAAATGTGTAAGATACTGAGCCTTTTCCAGATGATGTCAGAAGCCCTGATCTATCTGGTTCTTGTTTCTCAGCTTTGTCAAACTCTGAGAGAAGCCTGAGAGGTTTCCTACTGGGAAACCAACACATGGTAATTGTTTTTGCATCAGATTTCTGTCTCTGTCCCCTGAGATTACTGTGAGTGACTCCAAGCTGAAGTTTTGCCATGGTGTCACCTCTCACATAACAGTCCTGTACTTGTGGTGGTGAAGGATGCTGACAGCTATTGCTGCTTAGTCTGTGCTAAACCTTGCCCCATCAGTATCCTCTTGTTTGCACAGCAGGAAACTTTCCTTATAGAAAGATTTAGCTTACTCAAATTCAGTGGGAAACCAAGGTTTTTCCTCTGTTAAATTCATAAATTCCTCCACTAGTCAAAGACAATTTTGGGTATGTTTCATGGAAAATTAGAATCATCTCTAAAAGGCACAAATTTCATAAAATGTTGTCAGAATTTGATGAGGTGTTTTTTTGGTTGCTTGGGGTTTTTAGTAGCTTATTCTGACATGTAATATATTGCTTCAGTTCCACTCACTTAATGTTTGTTTGCATGGGGTAAAATCATTTTTCTTATCCAAAGCAATCTGGAAACATTATCAGAAGCAGAAACTTGGCGTTTTAGAGCAGTGAAGGACTTCAGCTGACCAGCAACCACTGCAGGAATACAAATTCTGTCTTTTTCTGTCCTACAAACCAGTGTTCCCAAATGTCTAACTCAGTCCCTCTTGCCATTCATATTCAAGGCAGTTTTTCATTAGAATTTTATTATTATTACTTTATTTTATTATTTTTTGTACTATTATTTTATTATTAATAGAATAAACTAGACTAGACTGAGTTTGGAAGGGACTCACAGTGACCATCTTGCCCAGCTGCCTGACCACTTCAGGGCAAAAGTTAAAGCATGTTATTAAGGCCAGCTGACCAAATTTACATACTCACAGACATGGAACACTGACCACCTCTCTAGGAAATCTGTTCCAATGTTTGGCCACCCTCTGGTAAAGAAATGCCTCCAAATGTCCAGTCTGAATCCCCCCTGCTGCAGCTTTGAACCATTCCCATCGGTACTATCACTGGGTAGCAGGGAGAAGGGCTGAGCATCTCCTTCTGCACTTCCCCTCCTCAGAAAGCTGCAGAGAGCCATGAGGGGTGTTTTATGTTTAATTCAGGCTCTGATCAAGATCTGATTTTTGAAAAATCAAGCCTGACCTTGGATTACATTGAGTTTGTTCTCTCTGTTCCTCTCTGTTCCTCTCTGTTCCTCTCTGTTCCTCTCACTTCCTCTCACTTCCTCTCACTTCCTCTCTCTTCCTCTCTCTTCCTCTCTCTCTTTCCCTGGAAAGAGGTAATCACCGACCCATTCTTTCTTCCTGACAGACTTCAGCAGATCAGCTGTTTCACTGTCTCTGTTGCACATGTAATTTTTTTCTTTTTCAACATGTAAACAATGGGGTATCTTTAATGTAGGAGATTTTGGTACTATTTGCTGTGAAATCCTTGAACGCAGAATTAAGCAGAAGAATGTATAAAGCCCATTTTCTTGAGCAGTAGTTTCACAGAGTCAGCATGACTTGGTGATACCGTGGTGAAGCACAGTGTGTGGATGAGGTTACCCAGAAGGACAAGGTGATGTCACTGTCATTGCTCCATTAACTTAAGCTGAGCAATGACCTCAAAGCGAGGTTAGGAGATTTTTGGTGCTTTGGAAGAAATTTTGTGGTATTGGTTTTTCAGTTTCATGATTGAATTTAAAAAAAATTATAACTTACTACTTGGAGAAAGGTGGCAGAGTAGACCCATCTATTTTCTTCCCTCCATTTTTCTCTTCAATAAAATAAATAGAAGGAGAGAAAGCCTAAATAGTGTTTCAGCTCCTTGTAAAGGGAGGGTTTAACACACACCCCCTCAATTTAGCTAAATTTTGGTAAGAAATGTCATTTCACAGTAAAGAACCTCACTTTTTTTCAGATTACCTCAAACGTTTTCTTGAAAAATTCTCCCTGTTGGATTTGGGGTTTTTTGGGGTCATACTGAATTTAGATCAAACTTGGCAAAAATTATTTAAGTTAGTCAGAAGTTATTTACCCATCCAGCAACACTCAAACTTGTTTGTGATTCATGCAAATTGAATTGCTGAGACCATGCAGCTGCATTTCAGGTATGTGAGTGCTTTTTGACCAGATGAATAATTTTCTGGAGCATTTCTGATCAGGTAAGAGAAACAGGCACTTTTACACTGTGGTTCAGAATTTGTGAGATGCTACTTTAGGAAGACAGAGTATTTTTAGAGCACAAATCACCTCTTAGGAGTATTCTTAGTTTTATATGATAATTATATTTGCGAACACTATGCATCTCTAACATTCTTTTTGCTTGGGAAGGTGTATAAGCAAAGATAACTTCTTCCTAACCTATTTTCAGGGCTGAAATTTCTCCTGTATCTTACTTACTGGTTTAATATGAATGCAGTGAACCCACTTAGAGAAGATTTTTATTAAGTAGATGCTATGCAGTCTGAACATTTATTACATGCAGAAGAGATGGGAAGAAGAATGCCTACTTGAATGCCAAACATTCTTCTTACCAACCAAGAAGTAAATCAAGTATAGCATTACTTAAGCTCTTCTTGTTCCTCTTCTAATAGAAGAAAATGTTTGGGGAATTTCCCCTAAAAGATCAAGTTTAGGTTTAGTTTTCCAGTTATGTCGGTAGACACTCTCTTTTCAGTAAGGAAAGTACAGTTGTTATCAAATATCCATTGTATTCAACTGCAGATAACTGAGGCAGCATTGGGCAGCTTCTACCTGTGTGTAAAGAACATGGTTCTGGTGAGGAATATCTAAAAAAATATAATCTAAAAGATGGGAGATTTAGATTAAATGTTAGGAGGAAATTCCTTATTGTGAGGCTGGCGAGGCACTGCAATGCTCTGTCCCTGGATGTTGTGGGTGCCCCTTGCCAGGCTGGATGGGGCTTTAAGCAGCCTGATCTAGTTAAAGTTGTCCCTGTCCGTGGCTGAGGGGCTGGAACCAGATGGTCCTTAAGGTTCCTTTCAACCCAAAGCATTCTGTGACCCAACTGGCCTGTTGATAGAGTATTTAATCTATGGAAAATGTGCATTTGCTGCAATCGCTGTCTTCTATAGAGGGAAAAAAACATTTAAAGATAGCCTCTTTCCTGAGCCAGATCTTCAAAGCTGAGTACGTAACACCGATGCTTTTGGGACAGTGGGATTGGGAATTTCACAGAGGAACTTGCAAATCATCAGGGTGTTATACCAGGTGGGTCCCTCTAGTGCTGGCCCTCTACTGTGGGAGACCTCTTGCCCTGCAGGAAACCCTTTTATTCTTTTAACATCACAGGAGAACCTGTAAGAGTTGTCCCATCCCATCCAAAGAGGTTTTATGGACTTCAGCAGAGGGGGCTGTGCTTGTGTTTCTGTAGGTGCATTTGTGTTGGGGCTGAGCAGAAATGAGGTGAATGTGGAGAGTGAAATGGAAGCCACACCATAATCACTGCAGTCGCCTTCAGTGCAGCTGGGATTTCCCCTTGCATTGGACTGGAAGTGGCATCTTTATGAGCATTTAAGATGAAAGGGGATGATGTTTATTGAATAGCTCAGGGGACAGGGCTTCTGCAAAGGGTTTAACTCCAGAAGATTCCTACTTTGATATTTTTTTCTAGGCCCTGTAAAGCGTGCCCTTGTGAAACACAGTCAGTGCTGGCTGCTTTGTAGTAATGAGTTTTTCCTGTGCACGACAAACAGTATCAGGGCCCAGTCCAGCACAACATCCAAACATCTTGGGTGGAGTATGCCCTAGTGGTTACCCTGGAATACAAAACTTGGATGCACATTCTCTGGGTTGGAAGTTTATGTACAAATAGTTCTGCTTCAGTTGTGAGATAAGGGCTGATGGAGACAATTGAACACGGGTGCTCTGCTTTTGCTCCATTATCCAGCAGTGTGATGTATGTGAAAGAAAGTAAACAATGGAAACTGAAGTCCTTTATGTGTGTATTGGCTTTAGCACATCCCTTGGAAGAGGGCAGTGAACAATATGTACTTGTTTGATAACTCTCCAGTTTCTAGGGTTTCTGCTGCAAGAAGCCCAAAGGAATGCTTCAGCAAAGGAAAAAACCAAATCTCCCAAATAAATGCTTTCAGTATTTCTCACTTTTGTTTAGTAGTTGGTTGATTGGTTAATTTTCATTTAGTTATGAAATAACTTAAAGCTTTTCAAAAAATTGTACTCTGATCTCTCTGAAAGTGGAATGAACTTGGGAAGAAAATATTTTCCTTTTCTAATAGTGATAATTTACAGCACTCATCACTATTTGCCAAAGCAGCATTATTGGTGGATTCATGGCCTCCCTAGTATCTTCCATGGAGCTGTTGAAGTTTGTTAGGCACTGGAGAGTGACTAGGGACGAAAGACAGTAGAAATGTATTAGGGATAGCATAATTATATATCTTGTTTTGGCAGCTATTTTTCACTGCTTCCTTGCTGATCAGTTGGAGGAAGGCAAAAAAGTATCACTTGGAGAGGAAAATGTCTAGTAATAATGTTTTGAAAGTGATTTTTTGTTGTTATTTTCCACAGAGAAAATGAGAACATTTACTCACTTTTACAGTAATTCATGATCTGTTATCATAGGATAAGCCAGGTTTGGAGGGATTACAGGAGGCTTTACTCCAGTGTCCTTCTCAAATAGGTTCAGGTCTGAGCTCAGACCAGATTGCTCAGTGCTTTGGTTGGGTCTTGAAAACCTCCAGTAATGGAGACAGCAGAGCTATTCCAGAGCTCTATTTTCCTCATGGTGAAAAGAGCTCTTTTATCCTCATAGTGAAAAAAAGACTTTTCCTTATATCAAGTCTCTATGTTCCCTCTCATCTTGTCTCTCATCCCACCAAGAGAGAAACAGCCAAGGAATTTGCTTCAGGTCACACACTGTGCTACACCAATGGTTTTATTTTTATGAGAAAAAAAATGATTAAAAAGTCACAACAGAATGTGGAAACCTGCATCATGTCTCTGAAAGGGACCGGGCACACAGGTGTCAGTTCAGATCTGACCTGGACATGCTTAGGTTTACAGCATCACTGTGTCCGTCTATCCTCCAAGCTGCCAGATGTGAGGAAGCTCTTTAGGCATGTGTAGATTAATTGTTTCTTCTGGAAGTTCCCTTTTCAGGACTGTGATCTGTTATCTGAGACATATCCCACATTAGCAAGCTCTGCCAGCTCTGTGGAGTTGGATCTGGGGAGCAGCAGAGTTTGCGTAGGTGCACGAAGGTGCAGAGAAATGTGCTCTTGATTTTCACAGCCACACCTAGACCTGTCTCCTGTTGCAGTCAGCAAAAAAGGAATGTGTGCTTGCAATTCATTGAAAATGTTAGCTGCTCCTACAGTCATGGAATCATTTCATTTGGCAGAGACCTCCAAGATCATGGAGTCCAACCATTAACCTAAAGCTCCAAGTCCGCCACCATACCATGTCCCTAAGCGCCACATGAATACAATGTGGAGCTAATTCAGTCAAAGCTGGGACTTATTTGGGAGTTAAAATAAGGAGATGGAATTGCAAGTGTAAGTGCAAGCCTAGTAAGAATGTTTGTTTAAAAAAAAATCTGATCCTCGGTTGTGAAAATGGGTCTTAAACTTCAAAGTCATGTAGTCACTTTTGAGAATTTTGCCCTTCTCTATTTTATTTCTTTTTTCCCCTGTGGCTTTTCTACCACAAAAGGTGACAGGGGAATGTGCCACCAAGCTATCATGATGTTTTGCCAGCATTTTTGCCTTGACAGTACTAGGAGATCAGATCTTTTCTCCCCTCTCTTACAAAGTTTTATGATCAGAAGCCGTACTGGGGCAGAATGTATGGATGGTTACCTGGAACAGACTCGCTCCTTATGCTCTGCCCTTTGCTGGGGCTGGGGAGCCTTGTAAGAGCAAAGGGTCGTTCCTCGCGTTGTTTTGTGCTCGGATTTGCAAATCCCTGGTTCTGGGGAGCGTGTGGGTGGACAAGCAACACAGTGATAAGAGTTGATTTTCTCTGTGTCGCTTTCTTGTCCGGGCTGCCAGTGCTGGGAAACCCTTGCGCTGGTTTCCCCGGGCCATCGCCCTCCGGAGCCCTCCTCTGCCGAGCCGCCCGTGCGAGGGATCGCCCTGCGAGGGAGAAACTATCAAACCGCACGTGAAAGGGTGGAGGAGGAAGAGCAATTTCTCCCTGGGATTTGGGGGTTTTGGTAGGGCTTTTTTCCCCCGCTTTTATTGGCCGTGAGTGCAGTGACCGCTTAACCACAGGGACCGGGCTGGCTCCCTCCCCCACGCTTCCTCTCCCTGGCAAAGCGGAGTCGCTCAGATTTCCTCCCAGCACGGGCGGACGGCGGCTCAGCTACATTCCTCTCAGTACAAAAGGGAAGGAAAAACTGCTTTCTGCACGGGCAGATGGCCGAGTGTTTCCTGGCAGCTCCGCTCCACTGTCCTTTTTCCCATTGTCCTGACACAAACATACGCACACATGCACGCACACACCCACCGAGAGCAGCTTTCCTCCTGGAAAAATAAATAAATGCAAGCCCTCTTTGCGGAGGTTTATTCCTCCTTGGAGCTGTGTGAGCTTCCTCCTCGAGATGGCTGAATCTTGGGCAGCTCCCGTGCTGCCTGGCCCTGCTCTCTGCTCAGCAAGGCTGAGCGAGGGGATGATGTGCTGTGCTGCGCTTGGAAGATTTCCATAAAGAATAAGGTCTGCAATAAACAGATTCTGCCTTTGTGATGGCCAAGATATGTGGGAGAGAGAGGGTAGGAGCAAAGAGGAGGTTGAAGGAGACAGAGGGAGGCAGGGTCTCCTGAACCGAAAAGCAGTCTGTGGGTGACTTTTTGCTTGAGCTCAGAAGGTGATGCTCGACAGAGACAGACCGTAGTGGAAGGTCATGGACTTGGAGTGGGTACAGGAAGGTCTCATGGAGCATGCAGATGGTGCCCCAAGGTTGTGGTGATGGGCACTTCAGGAAGCTGTGTGCTAAATCCTCATCAGGAGGGACAAGAGTCAGCATCCTGCAGGTTGAAGGCCACCGAAGCAGAGATTTGCTGAGGCTCCATTTGTCTCCCTGATGATAACTTATTTTGGAAGAAGTTGAGGTTCTTCGTTTTAATGCTCTCATTTCCTTTCTGAATGTGAGACAATTTGTCTTCCTGCCAGGAAACTCTTTGCAGAGTTGCTCCTCAAAGGGACCTCTTTGTGTCCCATTTATGTTAGAATAGTAGAGATTATCTCACCACATCAAAAATGAATTCCAGTGTGGTTCATGAGCTGAACACTATTTTTTAGTGACAGGTTGTTTCCTATGCTGTCAAATGTTTGAGTTTCTTATAAGCAGAATAATCCTGAATTCCTTCCAATTCTTTTACACTAGAAGTGATTTACTGGTGTAGTAGGACTGGTATGTTTGTAGCACAGCACTCCTATTAGAGGAAGGAAAAGCACCTATGTCAGCTAGCTGCACTGGTAGAAATGAGTATTTACCAATTTAATTTTGACTTTGTTGGCTCCTGAAGCCAGTTCCACTGCATCTGCTGGAATCCTGTCTCTCCGTGTGGCTGATAGACAACTCTGCTGGCAGAAGTGTGCTTGTGTGAATCTGATCCATATTTCTTTTGTTTTGTTCTGTATTCACCACAGTCGTCTTCTCTGTGGGTAGTTTAAAGGCCAAACAAACCAGGTACGGATCACCATCTCCACTGATGTAATCTGTAGGCGAGGATACACCACCAGTGTCTTCTTTAGCCTTGACTTCTGAATTTACTGAAGTAACTGAATTTTCATTTATTAGGCTGCAAAGCAAAAGCAAATATTATCACCCTCTTCAAAGGGGATGAGCAACCCCACTGTGTGCACACATATGCTCACACAAGACCTTAAACACAGAGGGATGATCTAGTAACTGATCATCTCCCTGGAACTGTCCCAGAAGGGTTGTCCTCTACTCCTGCCCTCACTTCCCAGGGTCTTGGTTTCCTCATCTGGAATTACAGGTTTTTTCCAGTCATTTTTTCATTACTTCCTTGTAGAAAGCATAGCCTGAAACACATAATTCCATTAAGCATTGCAATCATTTTAGCAGCCAGATTGGAAAATACTGAATCATTCTCTTCTTTTCCATGTGAATTTTTTCTTACTATTTGTTAACCTACCTGCAGGAGTTAAGACTCACCATGTCTCTAAGCAGTCATAGAAACCATACTTGCCACCAGGATGAAAAGCAGTATTTACCTTCTATGCATGCAGGACTAAATCTGTGACTGGGGCAGTGAATTAAAAAAAGGCTGTTTCTGGTTTTTTTTGACAGGGACATGAAACATCCCACTGCTAACCCTGAAAATGCTGTGTTTTTCAGCTGAGGGTGTGTCTGCCTGAAGGAAACTGAAGAAATGTCTAATAGCCTTTGAGTTGGTTTTTTCTGTTTGTTATGTGTTTAGAGGGAAGAACAAAGAGAAAATAAGACAATGGGAAATGTGGGACAAGCTTAATAATAGTGGGTGCAACGAGCCCCACCTTTAACAGAAGATAATTCATATTGTGAGACCCTGGTTTTGATTACTGTCTGCAGGTCAAGATTTTATTTTTGTTTCAGACTGCACTTTTCCATGCTCAGCATTGCCTCTGGCTGAATTACTTTTGAAAGCCTTCAGCCAAAATGGTTCAGCTGTTTCAGTGTGAAGCCTGGGGAGAAAATTGTTGCTGCTTCCCCTGTGTTTGAAAAGAAAATCAGGCTTTTCTTTTGCTAAAACTTATCTTGTGCGTTGAAGCAGAAGTGCTGTTTGGATCAGGGATTCGTCCTTTGCCATTCCTGAGTCATCTCTACCCTAACTTTTCCAGGGCTCTGTGGGAAGAAACTTTAAGCTGGCATGTGGTCAGCAAAGGTTTTTAGAGCTACCTTGTTACCAGATGTGCTGTCCTTCCAGCTCCCCCTGTCAGGCAGGTCATGCTGGTGATATCCCTGTGGAGTTTGACCTACAACCTTCAGCAAGCTGCTGGTGGAGGGAAGTAATGGGCAAGAGGTGAGAGTAGTTTCTTAAGGGTCCATCTGCTTTAATACAGAATAAGGATGGTCTCAGGATGAAGTTGAGACCTGGAGTGACCCCCTAATATTGCCCACAGCAGGTCCTGCTGGCTCCCTCTTCTCATTGCTGGGGGTTAACTTCTTTACAAGAAAAATTTTGTTGCCAGCCCTGGCAAGGGGGATTGGAATTCAATGATCTTCAAGGCCCCTTCCAGCCCTAATCATTCTATGATTCCTTCCATGTGCTTCAGTGCTCATTAGGTTTTCCCAGACAGGTGACTGATGTTGCTGTCTGAGAAGAAAACTTTTTGCTTCCCCCCTGTTTCATTCCTTGGCTGCTTTAGGGTGTTGAACCAGGCAGCTTGTGAGTCCATCCTAGCTTGAAAGAGCTTTACAAGCATTGGAGCTGATACAATGCAAAAGCAAGAAGGGAGGAAAAAAGTAGGCACACCCTTAGTGAATGGCAACCATCAGATGTGATCAGGCATGTCTTTTACCAAGGGCGGGGATGGGACCATCTTGCTGGCAGCCAAGGGAGGAGCAGGGCAGGCCCTTGAACCACAGTAATCCTTTCAGTCAGGTTAAAGACATCTAAGCAGGCAGAGTTTGTTCTGTGTGCTTAGAGAGGGAGAAGGTCAGTAGACGGAATTATATCATAAAATTAAAGAGATGTCATAACACCCAGCGCAGCTTTGCTGGACACGGCGAGTTCTGCATTCCTCACATTGCAGCGTTGTTCCCCTGACGTGGGTGCTTGCACAAAGGCAGAGGTTGTGGTACGTCCATTCCACTCGGGGTTTTTGAAAATACAGTTTGTTTTGACACATGGGATTCTCCTGATCCCCTGGTAAGCCCTGTGATGTAAGATATGATAGTTCAAAGGGAAAAGTTAGGACAGAGAGAGGTGAGTGGAATAGGAGGCTGTGTGGGATCTGACACTAAAAGATACTATAGGAGCATGTCACTTCCCAGTCATTGGTCCTTCATCGATATGTTTTGCATAAGTTTTTCCTGCTTTTTTCTCTTTAACAAATGGTTTGGACCTGATTATCTAGAATTATCTACAACTAGGATCCCATTACGAGTGGGATGAACTGAACAATCCTGCTGGTGGTGTCTTCAGTCTTCATGAGATTCACGTAACCAGGACAATCAGTGTCTGCAAAGAGGTCACCTTGCCCTAANGCTCCCTGAGGTTACCCTCTGCCAGTGACCTCAGGAGGGCTGTGTGTTTGTGCTGGGAACAGGGACACTGCCCAGTGCTGGGCCTGTGCACGGGGCCCACGCAGTGGCTGTGTGTGTGTGTGTGAGCACAGGCACGCTTCCTCATGCCTGCTTCTTCCCCCAAAGGAAAACAGGCTCCAAACAGAGCAAGGGCTGGGGGAGGGAGCCTTGAAGGCTTTAACTGTTGGCTTCCCCTTACTCATGTTTTTCCTGTTAGTGTTTTGTCTTCTTGGCATCCTTCCTGTTCTTTACGTGCGTATATATATTATATATTGTTGCCTTCTTGTTGCACCCTTTGTGGTGTAAAGCACCGGAGCAGGGAGGCATGACTTGTAGGCTTTGGCTGCTCGGAGTTACTCAGGTTTTGAGCACCGAGGAGAAACACAACATGTCTTTTTTATTTCTTGGAGGAGCGTTGGACCAGCTGCAGGTTGCTCCTGTTGCTGTGAAGCTTTGCTGTTCATATGCACCAGCAGTGCGGCTAGCATCCGCTTGTGGACGTGGATGAAATTTTTGGGAGGTGCAGAGTAAACAGAGCAAAGGAAACCTTGAGATATGGCCTGCAGCATGCAGCAAGGCTAATACCCATCCCCAAACCTCCTTCGAGGTATGCTTCGTTTATTCCCCACAAACTAGACTGCAAAGAAGGGAGGCCAGGGAGGCTTGCTGCCATTGCTGCCCGACCTTCTGCGAGACAAGGCTCCCCGTGTGGGACCTGTGTGCTGGCTGTGTGCATTTCCCACAGTATGGACTGCAGGGCCTTTGCACTCCCCTGGCTTCTGTCATCGTCTGGTGGCTGCACCAAGTGCAGTGGGCAAAGCTGGTGTCCTCCTCTCCCTGGAGGCGTTCCTCTGGAAGCCTTCTCTGCCCTGTGAGGGTGGGAGTGTGCCTCTCTTTTATTCACTGGTTGCTCTGGAAACATCGCGTAGTATCCCGTGCCCTGAACCAGATGTGCATACTCCAAAAGCTTTTGGATCGGAAGTGGGGAAGAGGGCACTGAGGAAGGGGGGGCAGGAGGAAAACTTAAATTAGAAGAAAGCCAAATAGCTATTGCTGGAGACAGATGATTACAGCTCATGTCAAGGCTGTTTCCTGCATGCCAATGATAGATCAGTAAACAAACGCCTCTTAGCGAACACAAAGCAGGCAGGAACTCTGTTTGGAAGAGAGAGGTCGGGGTAGGTCTCACTTCACTTGGTAACAGGAAGCCCCTATCACATGGCCCTGGGAATTGTGAGGCCGGGTGCATGTGGGAGATACGCCGGGAGGCTTCTGCTGGGAGACTTCACATCCTTCCCAGGGTCCAGCCAACAGGTTTGAGAGCTCCCTCCCCTCTCTCTTTCCTCCCGCCTCCTCCCCTGGCCTTCCTTTCCCAGTTTAATTTTGAAACACTATCAGATGACTGCTTTGTTCCCCCAAACAATGGCAGGGAATAAATTGCAGTGCAAGGTTCTCCAAATGGTGCTCAGTATCTTCTCTCCCCTTTCATGGCCTTGGTGTCCTGCTCCAGGATGTACGTGCCAGCTGCAGTGGCCTCAGGCTGGGGTTCTGCGGGGCTGTGTCTCCCATTGCTGGTAGAAAGTTCTTGTGTGGTTTTTAGAGAAAGCAGCAACCTGTCAAGAAGCACCAGCTTGATGGGTGTGTGTAAGTCCTTCTCAGGTCTCCTGCTAACTGAACTCAGCCCTGCTTGTTTCTTCTAGGCAGTTTGTAGGGCCCTGATCACATTGCTCATGAGGCAGGAAAGCAAAGCATTTTAGATAATGCTTCTCAGCCTCTGGCAGGTCTCCCTTCCCCAGCCTTACACACGCTCTTTTGTGCTCGCTCCCCACTGCCCTCCATCTTCCCCTCCTGTGCACACAACCTCATTACCTCCCTTGTGACAGATTGGGTTTGTGTTGGACCCCTTCCATGTGCTGCTTTGTCAAAAACTCTCAGTGAGCTGTAGCAGGTCACAGAGATGCTCCAAAGGGCCTGAGCCAGCTCATGAGATGGTGTGTAGTTGATTGTAGGAGAGATGTGGGCAGTCAGGAGGGACAAGAGTTCCCTTTGCCCTTCGCAGTGAACTGTCGTGTTAGCTCTGGGTGCCTTGTGGAGCCAAAATTTGGAAAACAAAAGTAGATATTCTCTATCTACTGGAGGCAATTTTCCATCATTGCCATCACAATTCCTTTGGTCAGGTGTTGGCAATGCCTATGGGTCAGGCCTGTGAGTTACTTCTAGTGATCTTATTATTGGAAGAGATGATCATATCACCTCTGGAGCTCATCTAGGCTTGTGCTTGGCCCCAGGAAATTATTTGACTGTTGGACTTACTGAGAGGTACCTTATTATTTTCTACTGTTTTATTCCAGAGGTGACTCTTTTTGGCCTCATGTGTCTTCTGACATGTTTGGATAAATATTTACTTTTTTGAGCAGAACCAGCTAATGTGCTGCAATACTCCTCTAGGTGATGCTGAGGGCACCATGAGTGCCCTGCTGCTCAGAGGGAAGGCACAGCTGCCCGTGTATCTCCTAAGGATGATTTCACTCCCTAAGCAGTGTGTGTTGTCAGTGAGGGCGTCAGTAGGTATCTGGCTGTTGTCACAGCTTTGGAAGCTCTGGGACCACTCTTTAATCTTCCCAGTATGAGTGTGATGCTTTGGTTACTCCAGCCACACTTGTGCCTGGAAGGGACAGATGTCCCTCTGCCCTTGGCTCCAAGTCATGCTGATCTGCTGCTTGCAGTGGTGCTCCTTTCCCACAAGATTCTTGCAGCAGTCAGCAGCTGCTTTGTGGCTCACTTCTGCAAATCAAAGCTGATGGAGTCTGTCCCATCCACCACAGATGAAGAAACAAGTGCATCTCTTATTCTGTATCATCTTCTTTTTGGCCTGTCCCACAGGAGGCCTGCCAGGGAGCTGGCTGTGCTGAGCATCAGCACACATCTGCTAGGACCCAGATGTTCGTTTTCAAGGCAGGGTTTGTTAGCAGGCTGTTGGAAAAGGCTGAAAAGAGATGGAGTTTCCTGATGGGGAAACTGGGTGATCTTATGAAGACAGAGGAGCACATCCCCAGTGAACATTCGATGTTTCAGCAGAGCCACAGGCACTGTGTGTGTGGACACAAGAAATGTTGTATTTCTCACCGTTAAAGGCGGTGACGAGGAGCTGCAAGGCGCCAAATGAGTGCTGAGTGAAGAGACTGTCCCTGCTCTAGGGATGCTGTAAACCAAATGCAGAGCAGACTCTGTTGCAGCTTTGCAGGAATCTGCTTTGGCTGCCTGAGTGAGTCATTCTTTGGCCAAGGCCACAAGTATGGTTAGTTTTTCATTATTTTCAATCTATAACAGTTAACGGATGGTTGAATAGATTTTTTTCCTTGGGCTGGTAAATTTTCTTGACAGTGTTGCAGGGCTGCTCTGTGTCTAGAAGTGAAGTGGGTGCTTGTTCCAGTTACTAATGAGGGAGAGAAGCCAAGGGAGTTTATTGTCTGGGAAAAGAGAGTCTGCTAAATGGTTAGCAATGAGCTGGCCTGAGTGTGTACACATTGAGTTGACCCAGAGTTCACTCCTTGCCTCAGGAACATTGCCAGTATGGAATAAAAGGAGGGAGAGAAAACTGTGAACAAACAAAACTGATTTTCTCCCCACACCCCCCTTTTTCCTTTCTCTGCTTAAAAACTTGAACAGTGGAAATGAGAGATCCTTTTGTTCTTTACTGTTTCTGCTGTGGTGGGCTATATTTTTTTTTAATGACAAGAGGCACTTGGTCTTGTCAAATGCCAGGCATGGCGGGGCAGCCTCTGGCAGACCAGTGGAGAGATCTGAGAGAATTTTCCAATTATTGCCTACAAGATGGTGAGCCTGTTTTCATTGCAATGCTTTAGAGCAGGCAGACCACCCTGATAAGTGAGCAGAGATGGTGGTGCACTCTCTTTTCTATTTAATGAAAAAGAGTATTGCAGTTCAATAAAATGGAGATGGAGTCTGTTGCATTGATGGGTAGCATTGGTACTCATAGAGAGGGACAGTCATTCCAAGAGTGCTAGAAATCATGAGGCAAACAGAATGACTCATTTTTGTGAATGATTTATCTTATCCCCACAAGGAGCTGTCCTCTGAAATGAGATCAGTAGCAAGCTAACATGGCCCACCAGAGAGAAGACCAGTAGCTGCAGTGCAGTGTCTCTTCTGGCTAAAATATTTTCTTATTCCAAACTTTGAATGTTGTGACAGTGTTATATGCCCAGCAACCATTTCAGACTTGTGGCCTTAACACAGGTTGATATAAAATTGGTTTTGGTTTAGTCTTCTGCAAAGGAAAAAAAATCTAAATCTGATGAGATTTTGACAGCAATAAAAGCCTTCTTGAAATGTGCTCCATATTTAATTCAAGGTGCAGCAATTGATGCTCAGTCAAAGACAGTTTTTGCCCTCAAAAACTGTCAACTCCTCACTGGGCTTCTGGGGGATATTGCTGTCACTCCTCTTCCCATTTTGCAGGGGAGGAAACCTGGGCTGTTCTCAGAAAGCTGTCATGTCTTGCTTCAGCTCTTCTCCTGGATTTCCAGGAGGAACGTGTGTGTGTATAGAAGGAAAAGAGAAGGATGCTGAGCAGAGAGCAATGCCTCTTCCTTGTGTCTGTCTGCAGGTGACCTGCTGCCCTGCTGTGTGCTGACATGATGACAGCGAGCAAGGCAGCCGATGTGAGCAGCAAGTCTGGGGGTGCTGTCTGCAAGTCTGTTGAGAGGTGAGAGCTTTCCATGTTCCAGTGCCAGTATGCTTTGCTTGAGTTCATTATCCCCAACACAGAGAAAAGCAAGGGAAGGAAACCTTCTCTCTGCTGGGCATTATTCCTCTCTCCTCCCACATTTAAACACACCCCATAGGTCCCATCTTGCGATTCTATGTATTAAATCATGCAGCCAGACTTCTAATATTCCAGACTCACAGTGCTGGAAAAGGTCTGCCCCAGGCAAGACCGCTTGTGCTGATGATATCTCTGTCAATGTTTGCCCTGCCTGCACTTGAAGTCTTCAACCCTGGAGTCTCCTCAGAAGAGCCCCACTGTCCCCACCCCTTGCAGGGCGGCTTCTACTCTGAGATCCAACCACCAGTGGCACTGTGATGCCAGCTTGGGAGAGACCATGGTGTTCACAGTGCCAGCTGTTAACCAAAGCACAGTGTCACTGCCACAGCCAGGAGTTAAATATCTCCGAGGCTAAGGAAGAACAGGTGTGGCTCAGGCCCCATTTCCTCTCAGAAACCTGTCCCAGACTCAGTTTGCACCACAACCGAGTCTGCAATGGCTGCCAGCATTGCTTGGCTCCAGGACAAAGCTCCAGGCCTGACAGCACACAGGGCATCCCCACAGATGCTCTTACAAGGCTGCCAAGTTCTGGAAGAGGCACAATTGACACATTTAAGTTAATGGGGCCATTTCCCAAGCTGAATCTTAATGTTGGGATGGTGGTTAAATGGGACAAATGATATGGGTTTGCATCCCAGTAATTACCTTTTGTTGTCTTGGTGCTCTTTCCCAAGCCCAGGCAAACCTCAAAGACATGGCCAAGTGCTTCAGTTCAGAAACCTTTTTTTTGTTGGGATAACTGCCCGTTCAGCAAGATATTGATAAAATATCACAGTATTGGTATTTCAGTATCAATATTTCAAGTGTGTGATATCACACACTTGGAAATCTCTAGACTAAATATATTTGGATTTTTTGTTGCAGTTTGGACCCAAACAGTGAAGATGTTTGACCTGAGAATGTTGAATCTGGTTTCTGGGTGCTGTGGGAGTGTGCCTGGGTGCATGGGGGCCTAAGTGCACGTGTGGACTGGGATGGTAGAGCCCACAGAAATGTAATAATAAAAATGCAGTCTTTGGCCATCCATATGCATTTGGGGAACATTAGGATGGACTGAGAGAGATCCTCTGAGCAGGCACTACAGGAATGCCAGCTGTACCATATAATTCTCCTCTGTGTAACAGCAGTCATTTTGCTGTTGTTTGCAAGTGGTCCATTTTGCATTTGTTTGCTTAATGCCTGATGGTGTCCAAAGCTCTGCTGCACTTCTGCACACACACACACACACATTGGTGAAGCTCTCATTGGTATCAGCATGTCTGATGTACAAAAAATACCTCTCTCACCTGCAGCCTACTTCTGCCACAGAGAAATGCTCCATTTTAAACCTCATCTTGGTTTTAACGAGAGAAGGGCAGTATATTCTGGCTAGAAGGACCTTTCCCTGAGCATCCTCCCCTCTAAGCCCATGTCAAGTGCTTGGTTTGAGCATTCTCTGCCATCAGCTTTATGAGTAAAGCTTGAGAAGCTGATGAACTAAACCAAGGATGAGCAATGGCTGTGAAGGTTTCTTTCCTTTTTCTTTGATATGCAGGATCAAGCTTGCAGATAAAAATAATACAGCAGCTGTGAAGGAATTAGAAGAACCTTTGTGTGGATTTTTGAGTGAGAAATGTCCTGAAGGTTCCTCTGTTGCCCTGGGTTTAACGCCTGAAGCTGAACCAGTTTCTTCTGTGGTGAAGAACCCACTGGGAGCCTTGGAGAACTTGATGCTGGATCCAAGGCTCGACTGCTTTCAGCAGAACATGCTTAGTCCTAAAATGATCATCAGTGACCCATCTGTGGATCTGAATGTCAAAGAAAACAATAAAATCATCAGGAGACAGATAGGAGGCACTCAGAATATACGGTCACCTGGAAAAATTGGCTTGAGGAATAAGTCCTTCAGCATCAAGGACAAAATTTCAGAATGGGAAGGGAAAAAGGAAACGCAGCCTGCTCCTCGCAGAGAGGAGGAGCCAGGAGTTAAAGAGGAGCACAAGGTGCCTTGTGTAACTGAGAAGATGAGTGGGGAAGCAGTGGCGACTCGGAAAGCGGAGGCCAAGAGACTTATGAGCTGGGAACTGGAGTGCAAAGGGGCAGGCAAAGAGAATGAGCGGAAAGCAGGAACTCAGAAAGGCACAGGGCAAGCAGCAGAGCGAAAAGGGGAAGCACAGAAGGATGAGGAAACGGAGTTCAGCCCTGGAAAATGCAAGGAAGTGAAAGGTGGGAAGTGGGAGAGCCAGAAGGAGAATCTTTCAGTGCTTAGTCAGGTCAAGAAGCTAGAGCAGGCTTTGAAAGATGGCTCAGCAGAACTGCAGCCACAGTTGCCTGGTACTTACTATTCCCCACAGTGCTTGCAGGAGAAGGCAGCACAAGGGCACACCGCTCCTGAGGGCCATGAGGGCGTATGTGGGGCTGAGCTCAACAAAAGGCTTCTTGGCGTGGACTCTGAAATCAGTGAGCCAATTTTTGGGACTCTAGAAGAGATAAGAACTTCTCATGTGAAATCCAAGCACTGCACGGTGGAGAATGTGTACACAGAGCCGGGGGTGCCAGAGAAGAAGCCCTTCATCAACCCACTGCCCAAGCCTCGGCGGACTTTCAAACACGAGGGAGAAGAGGACTGGGTGCCGGCAGTTAGGAATAAAAGAAACTTACCCCCTCTGCCATCCATTCCTCCCCCTCCTCTGCCCTCCTCTCCTCCCCCATCAGCTGTCAGCAGGAGGCTCTGGAGCGGGAAGCACAAGAACAACGCTGACCACAGGTATTGGGGCTGTGTTTCATGAAGCTGTTGGTCTTCATGTGGGAGTCCCACCTTCCCGTCTTTCTCTGAGAGAGACAAATCTTTCCTTTTTGCTCAGAATCTCCAGCATAATCAGCACTCAGTCATCTCTCTGAGAATGTATGAGTGGCCAGCACTATTCCACTGGGTAACTGTGCAGGGATAAGTCATGGCAGATTTAAGGTCACTGTATTACATGGCTTAACCTTCAAGCCCAAAATTGAGGGATTTGGGGTTTTGGTTTTGTTTTCTTAGCAGAAACTCTACTTAATTACAAAATGACCACAGCTGGTCTGGAACAGTGTTTGGAATGATAATCTTTAGTCTCTACTGCAGCATTTTCACTGTCCATAGTAAACCTCAGTGAATCTGATGTTTATATATTCTTCTGGAGTGCTTGCTTGCCTTTTATCCCCTCCCACATGATTGTCACACATTTTTTGGGTGGGGAACATAAAATACACAGCTTTTCTAATGCTCTCTGGATAAATTGTCACTTAAAAATTCCTGGCTCTGTTGCAGAAAGGAAATCAAAACTTGCTAGTTTTGCTCATGGAGGACACAGTTTTACCCTTTCTACCATTCTGCAAGCAAGTTTTACTTTTCTGTGCTGCTCAGAGAGCTGATTTTGGGACACTCTTAGGCTTTTTGCAGGTGGGATCTGTGCTGTAAATGGGACCTCTCATGTCCTAAGTTTCTGTGCAGTGTTCCAGGATGAGCCATTTAACACTCGCATCTTCACAGTGTGCTATTGCCATGACAACACAGATTATCTATGGCACCCCCAAATGCCTTTATTTGCGTGGCTGATAAAAACAGCCAATCTCAGTATTGCTTTTTCTTGCTTTCTATGGGATGAGGCAGTGAAATGCTCTCGGTAATTTATTTTGCCAGCTGTGTCGCACGTTGGAGAAGCGAATTAGCGATAATTTGGTTATAAATGCTGGTTAACTGCATCACGCTCCTCTCTGCTCCTCCTCCCCCTCCCCGTGGTGCAGGAAATCGTATGAGTTTGAAGACTTGCTGCAGTCGTCATCCGAGCACGGCCGGGTGGATTGGTACGCGCAGACCAAGCTGGCCCTCACACGCACTTTATCTGAGGAGAACGTCTACGAGGACATCCTGGGTAGGAACTCTGCAAGGGAAGGGAGCTGGCTGCCAGTCCTGAGCAACGGGACTTGTGGTCAACAGGCATTCAGCAGAGGTGCTGAATAAAAGATGTTTATTATCCAAATGTAAACCAGGACACATTTTGCGCATATTATTGGCAAATAATGAGAAAAATGGATGGAGTACTTCAAAGCTCATCAGCTTCAAAGATAAACCTGAGGCATATGGGAAGCAGCTTTTATTTTTTGCTGGCATATCTCCTCTGCCTTCCTTTTGTCCTGTAGATTAATTCTCACAGCTCTGATCTGTTCATTGTGGTGATTTTTTCACTGCTGAGATAACGTGAAGAGTCTGAAAACATAGCCTTTAAGTCAGTTCCACTGCTCAGGAATAGGATTGTGGCTTCAGGCTTCAGGTACCATTGCAATTAAGAAACCGAGCCCCACAATTTTTGAAATCGAGTTTTATTTAGTTCTCTAACTTCAGTGTCAGATCAATGCCATTTTGAAGATTATTTCCTGTAACTCTCCCAATTTGTATAGTGTTTTTTAATATTGTGAGTTAGGTGGCCTTTGATGCAACATAGAATAGAAGTGTCCCCCTTGAAAAAGCCTTAATGAGTTTTAGTAGCTGTAGGCTGGTGCTGCATCAATCTCTTGGCTGAGGTCAGCAGATTAGGAAGGGAATAGCTGCATCAGCTCTTGCCATGCTGCTGTAATCCTACAAAGGTGCTCTGTGTTGTTTGGCATAGGAGGAGCTGCACTTTCCCAGGAGCAGGCCAGCCATTATTATTTTGATATAAATAAAATCTAATCATACTTGATGAGAAAGGACTCTTAAAGGAATCGTGTTCCTTTGAGACTGATGGCAGACAAGGCAATTCTAATCCATCCTTTATATCATTTTTGAAGCTGTCGGCCTCATTTGTGGAACTACAGGCCTTGTGTTTGCTTTTTTTCTTCTCTTTACTTGGGGGGCCAAAGGAACAGGGAATGTCTAAGCAGCTGCAGTGGGGTTTTTGTGTTGGGGCATGATGGGAGGTCTCAGAAACCACTGAGTAAGGGTCACCTTGTCAGCTGGAATAACATGGATAGCATTACGGGCTGGCTGTGAAGGCGAATCCATCTATTCAAACACAAGCACACACCCATGTCCCAAGTGTGCAGGGAACTCAAATATCAGCCTGAAGTTCATCTCCCCTCCAGCTTTTCGTTGCAAAGATTAGAAGAAAACAAAGTTATAGGTAATTGTCAGCTAATAGAGCATGTTTGTTTTTTTGTTTTCTCGCTGCATATTAAGGCTTTGCCTGGAGTCAGTGATCTTTAATTGGTTCCTGCAATCCTGGTGGTGTTACCATGGAAGCTTGGAAAAAGGGGTAGACAGGGATAACTCAAAATAAAAAGCTGCGGTTTTGTTTTTCACAAGACCACAGAAAGTTTAATCCACAAAACAAGCAACATGTGAAAACCTCACTGGTGGAGGGGGAACCAAGACTTCAGCCACAGGACACTGCTGCTGGCCCACAGACAGCCACGTGTGCCCATCAGGACGTGCAAGCACACACATACACACATTCATATGTGTGACTTAGGGGGAGTTCAGCTGCTGGTGGGATAATGGTTCCAATTCCCAGCAAGTCACACAGGTTTCCTTCATGCACTCTTTTTTCCCCTGTTCACCATTGCTTACCTGGAATATTGGAAGCTGGCCTGTAGATGACAAGGATTATTTGTTAAAAAAGGGAACTTGTGTTCTTTCTTCTAGACTGAAGCTAGTTGGACTTGTTTAGCAGTTTGAGGATGGGACAGGCAGCAGAATCCAAGCTTGTTCTTTTTTTCTCCAATCTTCCCAGTTGCATGACAACTGAAGTATATTTTCAATACTGAAGAGGCCATTGAAATTAGAAAGTGGAGTCAGTTTCAGGGACAGGAGAATATTTACTGACCAAGTGTTAGTGCGGCCTTGCTTTGCTGGTGTCACAACCACTTGCCTTCTCCACGGTGAATTTGGATTCCCTGCTGGAGCACTGGGTGTCACCAGCTACTGGACAGGACAGTGCTGGCAAAGATTTGGGTTTCTGTCCTTGTCTGAAGAGTTCAGCTGCACTCTTGCCCCAGCTGGGCAGGCAGGTGGGGCTGCACCAGTCAGACAGGTCCCACTGCTGTTGCTGGTCCTGCTGCAGAGTCTTGCAGCATCACTGACTTCCAGTCTTTACTCTCAGCCAAGCATTATGTGACAGTAAGAGAAAGGCCTTTGGGTCTCAGCTGTCCACTGGGATATGGCAAGAAATGAGGGCAGTGAAGAGACAAGGCTCATAACATATCATTTGCCTGTGCAGATGCTTGGGCTAAGCCTTTGTCAGTGGTTTCTTAGATGCTTGGGTGGAGATGTCACAACCTGCTTTATCAGAGTTGTGCTCTTTTTGAACACACTTAGGCTTACATTCCCTAGTACTGCTGAAGAGTGGGATATAAGAAGTTCATTACATATGATTTGGGGTGTTTAAAACTCAAATTAGTTGTGTGCCTCATTTCCAGAATTACTGGGTAGAACCTGCATCTACTTCAGAGGTGTGCGTTGTGTCCCTCATCCCCTCCCCCCCATCCTTCTCCAGGGCAAGAGCATTCCGACTTTGAGTGGCTTAATCCTTCCCTCTTTCTAAAGTACAGCATGTGAGATTGAGGTCTCCATGATAGGCAGACATGTTTGAAATCCTGCATTGTGTGATAGATATCCATGTTCAGAGTGTGGATTCAGTCTTCCTGCAGTCAGCCCAAGAGCAGGGCATCACTTCAGCCCCAAGTAAGTGATGACCAGATGTCATCCCCTAAATGTGGGGCTTAAACAGAGAGAGGACCTTCATGCTAGGCTTCAACTCACAGTTTCTTTGAGCAGCTCCAAGCAGAGGACTGGAAAGTAGGAAAAACAGTTACGAACTAATGTGCATGAGAACATCACAGCTCTTCTGGACACAGGAAAATGAACTTGAGAGCTCGCAGGGTCTTTCCCATCTGTAGTATCTGTGATATGTTTCTGTGTCAGGGTTTGGACACTGTCCAGCAAGCAGCTGGACTTCTAGGGCTATGGTGAGAATGAAGCAATTGCAGGAATGCTTGAGAACAGGTCTTTATGTCTGATGTGGGAGGTGGGAGAAGACCGGCGGATCCCTAAATGGATTTTTATGGCAAACCTCAGAGATTTTCTGCACTTAGAATCTTTTGCTTTTGGTTTTTTGCCGCAGATCCACCATCAAAGGAAAACCCTTATGAAGATATCGAGACCAACAGCCGCTGTTTGGGGAAGAAATGTGTCCTGACCTTCCCAGCATCCCCCACCTCTTCTGTACCTGGGACTCCCACAAAGGTACTATGATTCAAGTGACCACCTCTTCTGCTCCAGAAAGTTTTTGGGTGAAATCCAGGTCCTCTGTGGAAAAAGTGGACACATTTGTCACATTAGGGATTTTTCCTTTATGTCTTTTATGTCTTTTACCACAGAATACAGTGTCATAAGAGAGGATTTACTGCCCTTCAGTGAGGTAAAAAAGCAAACCGGCATTCCCTTACATAAATGGTCTGTTTGCTTTCACTTTTTTTTCACTCCAGGATTGCCTTCCCTGGTGGTGTGGGAAGATCTTCCTCCCCTCAAAGAGGGCATGGAAGTATTTGGGTAATCAAGGCCTGCAGTAGCCTTGTCTCGGTGTCTGTGGGCAGTGCAGTCTGCTCATGCTGGTGCCCAGGGGCCTCTGCAGCACCCCCTCCTGCCCCCCAGAGCCTTTCTTGCTCTCTCCATGGGACAATTTGCTGGTAAGTAAGGCAGTGCCAGTCCCCTGGGTGGAGAGCTAGTGCTAGAAGGGCATCCCCACCACAGCCCAGCTCACAGCTTGGTGCCTTTTTCCTCCTTGTCCGTGGAACCAAAAGGAGAGGTAAAACTTTGGTTGGCACCTCTTGCTCAGAGCTTAGGGTTTACCAAGGCCAGCCCTGCTCTCTCAGCCTCTCAAGCTGCTTTGGTTGATTCATGTTGCCTATTTAGATAATCCAAGCCTGGGACAGCAGGGACAGCATGACAGCCAAAGTCATATTGGCAATAAATGGGTTCAGAGTGGATAGCAGGGACCTAAACACAGCTTTCCTGACCAAAGGGTTTTCTCATGCTTTCCAAGTAACAACTCTTATTAGAGCTGTTATCCAACATTTTCAGAAGTCTTATGTGCAGCGTTACTTGACATGCTGCTCTTTTCCAACCAGCTTAATCAGCAACTAAGGTGCCTTTGGATAATTCAGCTCTTTAAAGTGAAAATTGTTCTGTGGTTCTCAATCCATTCTCCTTGTTGGTAGTTGGGGCTAGAGCAGCAAGGGGCCATGTGTGTGAGTGTTGGGATGAGGTTGGTCTCCCTCAGAGAGCTTTGCAGTCATCCATGCCCCCAGATTTCCCACACGTGCTATCGAAAGGGGGCTGCAGTGCTGCACAGGAATGCCTTTCACCAGAGATACTGTATCCAGCAGGAGAGCTGAACAGCAGTAATTGTGTTACTCCACAGTGCTTTGGCGTCTAAAAGCCATGATCTGCATCAGTCAGAAAAGAAATGCTGCAGCTCCCTTGGCAGCTAATGGGTTTGCAACTGCAGCATTCATCCTGCTGGAGAGCCTGGCCAAGCTGCAGTGATGGGGATTGGGTCTGGACAGACTTTCAGGACTCCTACATAAGTAGTAGCTCATATCCCTGGTGCAGAATGAGATTTTTCATTGCAAAGACTCCTTGCAGCCTCATTTTCACTTCTCTGTAGGTGGCAAAATTTTTTGTGACCTGAGCATGTTCTGCCCAATCCAGAGACACCTGAGCTAACCTGAATGGGTTAATTGGTCTGAGTAGTAATTGCTGAGTATGTCTGCTGATGGAGGCAGATGGTGGTGCTGCCTCAGCTACAGTCATGGTGCTGCTGTGAATTGTTCAGAACTAGGCTGGATAACTCTCCCCCACACTTCTTAGTGCCAGATACATCTTCTGGCAGTGCAGATACTGTTTCCACAGAAGGTGCAATTTACCTTGTCATAACTACTGGGAAATTCTGTAGGAGAAGATAAAAAGTGTTCTTATTGAGCATCTTTCTGGTGAGAAGTAGTTTCCCCCTCTTTATCTGGAGCTGAGCTTTCTACTTCTCTGATGTTATTTTTGGTCAGAGACTTAAGGAACTTTACCCTGCTACTTAAACATCTTCTGTTGTACTCCCACCAAACTTGCTAATGAGTTTAGGAGGAAAGCAGTCTCCATAATTGTCTAACAGCATCTCTTTTACCCTTTGAAATATCTGATTCTGGCTCCTGTCAAAGGCAGCCATACTGACAGTGCTTTTTGCCTGCTCTCACTGCTTCTCTGTCCCTCCTGGCTAGCTGTTCCTTATCCCAAATGTTTGTGGTTGGTTGGTTAGTCTTGTCCTGTTTACAATCCCAGCCTCTGGATTACCCAAATCCTGGGAGATTTTTTTCCACACTGGAGCGAGGCCTTCTTGGCCAACCCCTGAGCTTGTGTTCTGTTCTGGAATGAAAACGGGATGATTAAATAGCTGGTCAAGATGTAGCCTGGCAGCTGCATGGCTTTCTTGCATGTGCAGAAATTCGTGGGCACTCTCAGGCTGTTTTGACAGCTGAGTGCTGTGACTGCCCTACTGCATTTACTGATACAACAATGTAAGCAATGGAATAAGGATACACGAGGTACTGTGGTCATTAATTCCTTCTCCTTCATTTCCAGTTGCTTTCCAAACCCATGTTTTTCCGGCAAAACTCCGAGCGGCGGAGTTTCAAACTGCCAGACATACGGAAACTGAGCCGTGATGGGACTGGGTCACCATCCAGAATCAGCCCTCCCTCAACCCCCAGCAGTCCAGATGACACCTTCTTCTCCTTGGGAGACTCTCAGAATGGCAAGAGGAGAAGGAAGATTCCCAAGGTAAATCTAGGGCTTTGTCTTTTTTGTTTGGCCTCCTTCCAGGCAGGACTGTGAGTATGAGACCAGCTTTTCTTTAGTTTCCGGTGTGTGGCACCCCTGCAAGGTAGCTGCTGTCCTGGCTGTTGACTTGTGTTTAACTCCCTTTCTGCCTGAAGGAGAAGGCACACAAACATGTCTGCACCTTTCAAAGAAGTTATTTTTCCATCTGAGATTTCATAATAAGAAAAAAAAAAGGCATTGTAATTTTGGGATAGAAGTTGAAATATGTCAGAGAGGAAAAAAGCAGTTCATATTTTGCAAAAGATGTCCCTCATCATGCTTCCTTCTGTGCTTCCTGGATGGGACAGGGACAGTCAGAAATTGTCTGTGTGTTGTGTGTTTGTTTCCTCATGGAAATCGGTTGTTCTTTGCTCATTCTGGTTGCTGCACTGGCTGTTTATAATTTAAGGGAAGGCGTGATTGTAGATGAGCAATGAACATAATGACAATTGGGTGACAAAAAGGACTTGTCTGCAGTTCTGAGCATTTTCTGCAGTAACATTTCCCATTTCTTACTTGGATACAGCATTACTCCATTTAAATTTTATTTTCATTCAGATCTGGCAGGATGTGTATTCAGTCCAAATGAGGTTTGGCAGCAGTCTATCTATTGAATGTTTCAAAAACACAGTTATAAAAACACAGTTGCTTATCCCGGTCTTTGCAGGACAAGCAGAGGCTACCAGAGACCGTCTGTGGTGATTTTTTTCCATACCCACAGTTTGCATTTGGGGAAAAAGGGATGTGTTTGTGTATCTTCTTTGTTTCCTGGTTGCCAGATCTGTGTTCATGTTTGCATATCTGATTTTTGAATGCCCTCTCTGTGTGCCTCAGCCTTTCAGGAATAAGCCAAAAACTGCAAATGTGTCAGGTTTCTTTCCCAGTATGTCTTCACATCTGTGCATGGGCTTGAGCTCTGTCAGTGTGTTCACACATACTTTCATGTCAATTGAAGAGAGGATTCCAAGTATTTATTTACCCCACAGTGCCGCTGAGCAGTCTTGCAGGGCCAGCTCAGAACTGAGGTTTGCTGTGTCAAGGGCAGCATCACCTGAGGCTTGGGCTGGGCATCTGGGTGAAGGCTGCTCTTCCATGTCAGACCATGCTGCCTCCCACTTCAATATTTGTATTCAGAGTTGCCTGACCAAGTAGGTGCTGGGCCTGTCTTACCTTGAGCTCGTAAGACACGTGTGGAAGTAAATCTGGAATCCAATTTTTGATTATTTATGGAATAAATCTGAATGCTGTGGCCATATCCTGCTGCTCCTGCCTGGAACCTTGAGAAGGAGGCAGGTCTGCTCAAGCAGGAAGCCTGGCACGGCTCTACTGCAGCTCCCCTCCCCTTCAGGAATGGACAGGGAGACCAGAGGCACTGAATGAGCCACTAAGCCCAGCATTGCCCAACACTGAAATGCCCTCTCTCTTGTCAGCTGGGAGCTCAGGGATGACAGGATTTGCAAAGGAAACCACTGGTGTAAAATATTTCAGTATCACTGGCCTCCACCCTTCTCAATTTCTTCAGTCATCCTCCAGTCAGTTTTCTGCTTCCAAACCCGCAGACCAGGACAGGTTGCCAAGGGACCCTCTGGTGCTCCCTGGGGCATGGATCATGGTATGGAGAGATGGCCTCTGTCAAGCTAATACAGCTGCACAGTGTGAAAGTGCATTAAGTTGTGGCCTTTCATCAGGGTTTGTTGCCCTGGGCTCCTGCTGTACCAGAGTGAGCGTGGCCTCTGGCAGTACAGCATAGATCCTGGGAATTGTGCGTCCTGCACCATCAAGTGAAGAGTTTCAATATGGCCAAGGTTGGGATAAAGAGCGCTTTGCATGAAATTCTAACTTAATTTCTAGCCTGGGGAAGAAATTAACCTTGTTTGTTTGTGTGTTTGCTGAGCAGCTTGTGTTGAAAATCAATGCCATTTACGAGGCACGGAGGGGGAAGAAACGCGTCAAGAGACTGTCACAGTCTACAGAGAGCAATTCAGGGAAAGGTAATGGGGCTTTCAAACCATCGTACATCTAAGACTTTCTGAGGACTTGCCTTGGACTTTAGACTGCCTTAGTGGTTTATGTGACATTTTCTAGCACTTCTACTAGTCCAGACTAAGGCTGAGTTGGGGTTTCCACTCTTTTTTTTAGTAAGATAAGGGCTGTTCCTCTGCCTAAAGGACTTTGGTTTAAATGGAATTTTTCTGCTTTTCTTGCTTCATTTTCATTCCATGCCTTTGCATGATAACCTTATAGGTCACACCAAACATATCCCCTCTTTTTGATGTTTATTTCTGGAACATGTTGTAAGCTATGGAGAGGAATGTTCTGTCCAAAAGCTCTGATTTGTTGAGATCAAAATATTTTGTGGGAATGTGTCACTTCAGTGAACTGTCCAATGGAAGATAGGAGATTTTGGAACAGACCTGGTTGTTTCACCATCCTGATAAACAAATAGCCTCAGTTAGGAATCAGGGTTTCTACAACTGACTGTAGGAACATCTCCATCATAGCAGGATTGAGACTTTCAACCTCCCACTGTCAATTAACAACTTGCCCAAAGCATTCAGACACTTTAGAGCAATTACTTTTAAGCATCTCATCTCTGTAAAAATTGAGATTGTGTCTTTCCAACACAGGATTTTTTTCCAAAACACTTTAATTTCTAGCACAAGGTGATCACCTCTATTTGTTTCCCACAATTATTTGTTATTGTTTATCCTATTTCATAAAGCATAGACAGCCACAGGGTGGATGAGTGTGTTTATATGAACTTTCAGGGGAAACATCCCAGACTTTTTATACCCGTCCCTAAAGCATCATTCAGAGAAATAGATCATTGGACCACATAGACCTTGAATCTGATTCAGTCTGACAATTTTTTTCTTTCTTTCTTTTCTTGGTTTTATCCCATGTCCCACAAACTACTGTGTATTATTGAGTATATTGCCTTGGTGTTGTGCCTATACAGACTTGGATAAAATACCTTTCTGGCATTTTATTTTTTATGCAACTCTTCTGGCTGTGCAAAACTTATTTTGTTGTTGTTTGTTTGGGTGGTTTTTTTCCCTGAATGAATGGGAGGATACCAGGGTTGGTAAGCTGAATATCTGTGGGGATGTGCACCCTTGAAAAGAACAAGGCCCTTGGGACCTAAACTGCTTCTCCCTGAAGTTGCCAGGCCCAGCTTTCTCATGCCAGTGGTTAGAAATGCACAGCTATAAATAGTCTTTCATCTTCCCCTTTCTTTTTTTTTCCTAGTTACAGATGAAAACAGCGAATCAGACAGTGACACTGAAGAGAAGTTGAAAGGTAGGCAAATGTGTGGAGAGGGCAAATGGCTCCTGATAAACTCTGCTCTGAGCTCCTAGGACAAGATCCCTCCTCTGTGTTCTACCTTTGGAGAAGGACCTTGTTTCTGCATAGAACACAGCAAGAAGACAAAGATCTCAATACTGCAGGAGAAAATCCATGGGCAGAGGGCTACAGGAGCCCAAAACAAACATCTCCTCCAACTCCCATCAAAGCTCCTTGTTGACTGACTTTCCCAGGAGGAGTGTTGGACGCTGAGGAAATACAGTGAGATTTCTCTAAATCCAGAGTCACAAATGTGTGACCAGGCTGGCAGAACAGCACTGCATGGCACTGGGTGTCCAGACACCTCACCACATGCTTACTACGGGAGAAAAGCCCCCAGCCAGACTGGCTAGCTAGGGAAACAAGAGTTGCACTGTGTGATTTATTGCTGGTTAAACTCTCCTGCATTGGCTGGGTTGGGATAAAGCACTGCATTTCTTTCTTCACTCCTGTAGGATTATTTGGTGTACGGGTCTCCAAAATACTCTCCTGAGATCTTGTAGTGGTAATTAGCCCCTGGACATTCTGGGGACATTGCTGTCTTTTGGGAATTTGTGTGGCAAATTCAAAGTCCTGGCAGAGTTAGAATGCAAGATGGAAGCTCCCTCACGTTCCAAAGTTTCCTGACTCACACGCACATCAGATCTGGTCAGCAGGTCAGTTCAGTTCAGTTCCAAGCTGAAAAGAACAGGCATGAGCTGCAGCTGAGCTGCGTGTCAGCCACAGTGCATTGTGAGCGGGAGTGTTCATTCTCACCCTGTTCCAGGTTTCTAGAAGTGAAAGTTCAGACTGAATTCCCTCTTGTGAGCACAGCTTCCCACTCAAGAACTACTGTATGCTCTTGCTTTCATCTGCATTGAAGTCTTTTATGTGTCACTGCCTACCTTTTGACAGGTTCTAAGGCTGGTCTGGAGGCAGGAGAGAGGGTTTGCACCAGGATGGTGCAGAAATTACATTCACAATCCTCCTGAAATGTGATGTTGTGAAATACAGACCATGTTCAGATCTAGCTGAGAAAGGCAGTGTAGATGTGGCCAGAAGACTTGAACTCTTGTCTGCTGCTGGTTGCCATAGTGAATCCTGTGTTTCTCTGTAACTGCAGCTCAGAACTCCCTGGAGAGAGGATGATGGAGATCATATGAAGTCACCTCAAATCCAACAGCACTGGGCTCTGGAAAATATCCAGACCCTGACCTTGGTCTGAGTGACTATGCAGGTCTACATAAGTGTGAACAGGAGCTCTGGCACTTGCTGTTTGCTCTAACCACACCTGTATTTTGCTTTATGCCTTGTTAAACTGTTGACTTTCCTGTTTTTAAATAGGAAAGTGAGATGATTTAGTGAGTCTCTTGTATTTGGGATTTTGTACGTTTTGTGTAACACGTCAGTCACACCAACCAGCTACCTCTGCTTGCAAGTCACTGTACATCATCTGAGACACAGTAAATCGTAAGGCTGTATGTCAGACATGGAAGTGCTGACCCTTGGAAAGGAAAAGTCTTGGAAGACAAACTCTGCCATGGTGACAGCAGTAAAATTCTGGTATCTTTAGAATATAAGCAGTGCAGATCTTGAGCAAGTTTTTCAGAAGCACTCAGCATTGCTGTGACACTGCTCCTTTTGAAGTTCCTGGTGAAACAGAAACTACTCCTGAAAGCTTTACAGCCCTAGAGCAAATAACATAGTAGGTGACTATGTTATTTGCATAGAGAAAGGAGTCTAAGCCATCTTTCCAGCACTTTAACTGTCCAGGGTTTGTTACACTTTCTGATTTGAGAGGCACCTCAAGATTGCTTTAAATTACATTGTCTGTGAGTGGCACAACTTTACCAGACAAAAGATCAACAAATATATACCATCTCTCTGAAAGTTCTGTCTCCCAAGCAGATATCTTATATATTAGGGTTCCTATAGTATCTCTGTGGTTGTTGTTTCCGTCAAAAAGTTGCATTGCCACCCACCTTCCCAAAAAGCAAAGCTGTGAGAATGTGCTGTAGTCTCTGCTTGTAGTTAATTCTTTCTTTCTTTTGTAGCAGGGATAAGGGAGACGTCATGGAGATTTAATTTGGGATGCAACTGTAAAACGAAGCAGGGGAGTGGTCTCAGGGAATCTCATCTGGTCTCTTCTCAGCAGGCAACTTTTCATTACTTTCCATGCTGGAATGTTTATTGTCCCATGGCTCATGTGTGTGTTGCAGTTACAGCTTGCTTGGCAGTTTTTCTTGTTTTCCCATTGTCTTGGGTGAACTTGTAGAGGCATGGCACTGAGAGATTAGTTTTAGGCACAGGAAGAACTGGCATGAGCCAGCATTTTTCACTGGCACCTCTTTTCACATGTTTTTTGTTGTTGGCCTACAGCTCAGCCTGTGTGTTGGAGCTGGGAGTCCCCAGCATTACTCAGACAGCAGAGCCCTGGCCTGACCCAAATGCTGGTCTTGTAAAACCTTGGGGATTGCTGCCCACAGCCTCCTGTGAACAAAAAGGGTCAATCACCTGACTGTGCTGGCTTTGAAAAATGCATAAATGAGTGCTAGGATGAATGCCTGGACATTATCTGTTACATCGTGTCCTGTATGGATCTCAGCTTGGGCTATTTCAGCTGTAAAAGCTATCCATGAAATCCTTCTGCTGTCAAAGTTCTTCAGGCTGATGGCACAAGATTATGGCCCATCTCTGTCAACATTTATAGTGCAGCTTCCAAATGGTTCCCACCTCTTAGTCAGCCACTGACAAAGCCACTGCAGTGAGGTGATCTCAGGTTTATCCCTCAGTCGATGCTGTGTGCAAAGAGCCAGGCTAAGCCGGAATCTCTCCTTGTTTCCACAGCTCACAGCCAGCGCCTGGTGCACGTGAAGTCCCGGCTGAAGCAAACCCCCCGGTACCAGACCTTGGAGCGGGACCTGATCGAGTATCAGGAGAGGCAGCTCTTTGAGTACTTCGTCGTGGTGTCGCTGCACAAGAAGCAGGCAGGGGCTGCCTACATCCCTGAGGTCACTCAGCAGTTCCCCCTGAAGGTCTGCCTGACCTCTCTTGGATTGTGTGGTGCACTTGAAGAGCTGGAGGAGCTGCAGCTTCTCTGCTGGCCACATGTTGTATCAGTGACTCCTCTGCTGTGTCAATATTAAGGGAGACTGAAGGTAGTGGGAGGGCTTCAGTCACTGCCTGGGAATTGTCATGGTATTGCTCACTCCTGAAAGAGCAGCTGATTCAGATCTTTTGCTGCACTTGGCTATGACTTTTATGTAGCTATTCCCTTTCTCCCCCTTTCCTCTTTAAAAAAAAAACTGATGGCAGAAGATACGTATTCTGAACAGGAAGGAACAGCTTTCAGTGATAGCCTAGCTCAAAATGGGGAAGGAGGAATGGGAGAAACACAGAGCCAATGTGACAGAGTGTTTGTAAGTGGGATGAGACTCATGAGAGCTCCCCTCAGACTCCAGTTCTGTTGCCCCTCGCTGGAAGTTGTGTCCCAGATCAGAGGCACAATATAGCAAAGGCAGGTGATGCAGAGACAGGGCTTGGTGGAATTGGAGGCACAGAGTTACCTTGAGATATCTAAAGATTAGGTGAGCCAGAATCACAGAAATTTTAATAACTTCCAGGCAGAAGCTTAGCCTCTGTCATCACCTCTTCATTTGTCACAGGAAAAATATTTGAAGTCATTCCATCCCCACATGACTAATTGGAAACATTCCTTCTCTCTATTCTGCTAGCTTGAGCGCTCGTTCAAATTCATGCGTGAAGCAGAAGATCAGTTGAAAGCTATTCCCCAGTTTTGCTTCCCTGATGCAAAGGACTGGGCCCCCATCCATCAGTTTGCCAGGTATGTACTGTTTTTTGTATCCTGATTCATGAGAAACAGATTTCTATATCAAGCTAATTAAGTACAAGAGCTGTTACGGTAGAAGATTGGGCAGAGCTCTGAGAAGGGTGTATGGGAAATGCAGAAATAATGGGGGTTTACTGAATTTATATGTCTGAGACTGGTAATGTGGCTGATGGGTATCTTGTCATTCTGGTTTCTCTTTCTGCAGTGAGACATTCTCATTTGTCCTGACAGGGGAAGATGGAAGCAGGCGATTTGGGTATTGTAGGAGGCTACTGGTAATTATCCCTGAATTTTTTTCTTTTCCTGGTGGTGCAGCCTTCTGTGGGGTTGGTGTTACTGGCACCCATTCTGGAAAGTGGAAAGCTGCTGCTCTTCTCTTTCAGTGTGGAATGAAAAAAGCAGCAACAGAGCAGCTTTGCTCTCTTCTGTTCAGTGCCAAAGTCCCTCTCTGCGTCCCATCCTCCACTCCAGACATAACTCTCTTGCATTTTCCTTGCACCAGCATTTTACCATGACCATGGACTGTTGTTTCACAAGCAAGGGTTTATCCTCTTTAGGTTTGGATACCTATTAAACAGTTGTCTAAACCTGTGCTGGTCCTCTAGGTTCAGAGTTGTCTCTGTAGATCAGTCTGCTCTGCCTTTGTTGTTTGATTTAGGTAAGCTGGGACCATGCTGTGGGTGCCCATTTCTCCTCACTGTTTCTGGTGTACCAGGGTTTGAGCCAGGTTGGCATCATCACCATACTGTCAAATGCCTGAGCCAGCCAGTGAGATGCACAGCTAAGAGACCAGTCGCTCTATCTTTACAGTAGTTATAACTCTGACATTTCCTTGGTGTGTGTTTGTGTTTGTCTTGAAAGCCCAGTGGAAAAGGGAAGCGTCTCCCAGAAGTTTACTGCATTGTGAGTCGCCTTGGATGCTTCAATCTCTTCTCTAAGGTGAGGGGGGAGAAGGAGAGGGAATTTGTGCTGTAGGTCAAGAGGGACCTGAAAGTGAAGCCAGCACCTGAATGAGGATCAGGGAAGCTGATAGCTGAATAAAGGACCTGAAATGGTGTTGGTGAGGCAACCACATGCTAATTCCAGAACCTAGCAAAAGCACAGTTCATAGGAAAACTAGATTGTTAGCTCTTGCCTTCTTCCTTCAGCAGAACTCCCAGAATACCAGAGAGGTTAAAAGGTGGAGTCCTGACTCCGAGTGTAGTGGGGAGTTTGCAAATTTTCAGCTTTACAGTGACCTCACTGGAGTCGTGTTTCTCCTGATAAAAGAAATCAAGGGTCTTCAGTTGCACCTTTTGACTTAATTCTTTTGATACAAAACTCCACGTCGCTTTTGATACAAAACTCCACGTCGATACTGGATTAAGGAGAGGACATAGATAGATGCTGATGCACTTCATTCCTGGTGTTACCTCCCTCCTCCTGATTTCCATGTTTTTTGTCGTCATGCCTTTGTTTCAGATCTTGGATGAGGTTGAGAAGAGACGGGGCATTTCCCCAGCCCTGGTGCAGCCTCTCATGAGGAGTGTCATGGAGGCGCCTTTCCCAGCTCTGGGCAGGACAATTACTGTCAAGAACTTTTTGCCAGGCTCAGGAACAGAGGTAAAGGCACTTCCTAGAGAGAGGGAAACAGGTCAGCAAATGGTGCAACACTGGCGACTGGAAGTTGGGACCATGGCATAGCACTGGGGATCTTCAAGAACAGATGATCTGTCAGTTGTGGGGGGAAGCTGGGGAGTAAAACAGGGGGCCAGAGCGGGTGGAATGGAGACCTCAGTGACCTCAGAATCAAAATGGAAATCCTATGGTAAAAATTAATGTAAGCACACAGCCTAGTATAGCAAAAGGAAACAGGACATTGGCCTTGAGATCAAGAGGCACAGACAGCAGGTCCTGTGCTGCCCAGCATATGACCTTGGATCTGCCCAAGGACATCACACTTAACTTCCTAGCCACAGGTTTGTACAATGTGCTCCAGCACCCTTAATACAGAACCTCTGTTTGTGTGGATCAGGTCAAAAAATCCCTGAAACCACACCAGGATAATGTTGCAGCCTTTGAGAATGGCATTTTCTCAGGGGGGAGGTGAGGATCTGTGTTGCATCTCACACAATGCAGTGTGCGGGACAGTGGGAGGGTTTTAAGAGTGCAGAGCCTTAGGGCATAGCATTGAAGGACTGTGGGAGGATGGAGGGAGACAAATTGAATGTAGTTTGGCCATACTTGCTGCAGGGCATGGCATGCCTTGAATGTGAGAGGGAGGAAGGCGAGCGAATTGATAAAGTTGTGTCTGCGGGCTTTCAGCAGGGCACTGCATGATGATATTCTCCTCAACCCAACTGAAAACAGTCCCAACTAAATGACATTACTGCAGAGAACATGCAAACCTGGTTGAAAATGTGTGCTGGAGGAGCTAAGTCCCAGTGGTGTGCTGTGAGAATGTTGTGACTGGTTTGTGTCTGGGATTCTGTTCATTAATTATCTGATTGATGGCATAAACTCCACATTCACACAGTACAGCACTGGGATGGGGGCAGGCACTTTGGAGAGTAAGGGATTGAAAGTCAAAGTGCCCCACTCCCCTAAATTCAAGAAACACGTTCAAGTGCTCAAGAAATGACTGGATGTGGCAGTGTGGTCTAGTTGTCATGGTGGTGATCAGTTGGACTCAATGATCTCAGAGATCTTGTCCAGTCTAAATGATTCTGTGATTTTGTAAATTGAAGATTTGGTGTGAAAATCAATATGGACAAGAGCAAAATGCTGGGAGGAAGAAAGGAGTGGTCTAATACAACATGAAAGTAACTGAGTGAGCAGTAGTACGTCAGAGAAGGATCTGGTGATACAGTGGGCCATAGAGTGAGCAAAAGTAGAAGTGTGGTATTATTTAGACAAAATCCTTTATTGTGAAAGCAAGTGAAGGGATAAATAATAAAGGAAAGGAATTTTTCTGCTTTCCAGTACTGCTGGAATTTTATTTAAAGTATCGTTTTCCAAAACATGCAACCACTAGGAGAAAGTCCCAGAAGGGTAGTTCTGCTCACTAAATGATCTAGAAAATACAGGCAAAGCTTGAGAAAATTGTTTACTTAATGCAGAGAACAAAAGACAAAGGAAGACACAAGATAACCTTTCAATACAGAAGAAGTTTCCTACAGAGAGGAATGTGACCAGTTGTTCTGTGTGTATACTGAGAGTAAGACAACAAGTAATTGAAGTAATTTGCCACTGACGTGTTTCAGCTGCAGGCTTGGTGTTGGTGAGGGTAGTTCAGAACTAGAATAAATTTCTTGTGGGATTTATGAAATGTGTGGTGTTGGAGGCTTTCAAAAACAATTTAGATAAGCATCTGTCTAAGATAAGGAGTATGAAGTGCTAAGGTGCTATGACAGGCATTATTTAAGTAGATATGAACAAAGAAAAATACCCACAGGCTGCTCTTGTCTGTAACTGATATAAAAAATTTATGGTCAGGAGGTTAGGCATCCAGATTCTTGCAGTAAAAAAAAATAAATCGTAACTGTAAAAGTCAGAGTGCAGATTTGAAAGGCTCCATGGCATTCTGCTGCTTGAATACCAGAAAGCCTGAAAACCACTCCTAGCTGGACACAAACTAGTTTTCCTCCTTATGAAGAGCTCCCTGTCCTCAGTCCAGTGGGAAGAACTTGTGGTTGATCTCATGCTGTGCCTATTGGAGTGGACTCTGGATCGTCTTCATCTGGAAGAAGGATTTATGGGAGGCCTTTGGAAGGCTGTGTTTGAGGACTTACTGCTGTGTGGTGTTCACCAGCAGTCAGTGAGGGCTGCTAGCTGTGAAAATACCTGCTGGGTTCTTGCTTGGCACACTCTGGGTGGGCAGCAAGAGCTCACGTGTGCTGGTTTTGTCCCCAACAGGTCATCGAGCTGCGGCGGCCCCTTGACTCCCGGCTGGAGCACGTTGACTTCGAGTCCTTGTTCACCTCCCTCAGCGTGCGGCACCTGAGCAGAGTCTTTGCCTCCTTGCTGCTGGAAAGGAGGGTGATCTTCATCGCAGACAAGCTCAGGTACCCTCTTGCATTTCCCTAAAGAAGATGCTGGCAAGGAAGGGAGGCTGGGAAGGCTGCAGTGACAGATCTCCCTGCTTTGTTCTTTTTCTTCTCAGCCCTTTTCCTACCTCGTAATGATGTGAATAGGGCTGTTCTTCCCAGGAATGGGGAACTTAGGCCATGAACCATAATTTCATTTTGCAGCTTGCAAAACGTGCTGCTTCTCCTCCCCGAGGAGAACCAAATGTCACTTCCTCCAGACAGTTCCAGAGCAGATCCTTGGTGCTAAGGAAGCAAAACCCCTCCTTTTGCTCCACGATGCTGCAGTGTTCCCTGCTGAGCTGTGCTTGGGTTTCCAGGAATCAAGCCTTGTGCAGAGATCACTGTCCTTTCTGAGTGTTTCCCTGATATCACAAAATCTTCCTAATTTTTCAGCCTGTGTTTTCATATGGGTTTCTAAAGACTTCTTTTTTCTTATGGGGATGAAAGTAAAGGATGCAGCAAGGGGAAATGAGACAGAGGACTTCCCCCTTCTATTTTGAATCTGTTCAATTTGCTCTTCTAAAAAAGTATTTGTTTGCTCTCCTAAATTATGAAAATAGGTCCGGGTTTCTTTAAGATCTTGTGCAGCTGGTGGCTGGCAGCTCTCCAGGCCTTGAAGCACTTGAGGATTCAGGGAGGAAAGTTCGCCAAGGCTGGGGAAAGAAAAGCTGCCTGGATGAGTAATGACACTTAGGAGCACGCTCAGGTTTCAGGAGTGTACAATGCCCCTAAGCTGTCTGTTTTCACAACTTCCAGGCAGCAGCCTGCAGCTCTGGGACTGAGCACTGGGGCAAAGAATGGAGAGGCCCCTTCTAGAGGAAAATGAAGGGGAAAAATTCATTCTACATGGATCTGGGGCTCTCTGTGGGCAGAGGTCAGGCAGTCTTATCATAGGAATAGAAAGGCTGGGGAGAGGGAAGCTGTAGTACTGTCTGCTTGCAGGTTTTGGCAGCTATCTTGGTTCAGAAAGGGGAAATTTTGCCTCTTTATAATCACTGATACATTATGTGTGTAGAGACTTAGTATTCTGGATACTTAAACCACTCATTTCATGCAGAACATTGAGATTTGTATTAAAAGTGAGAGAATTCATCCAAACACTAGATCTCTGTTTAATGTATATGATTTATGACATAATCTATAATCACAGGCTCTCAAATATTTTTCTCTTCCTCTGAGGGATAAATTTTACGTTCTGAGAACAATTTTTAAGGACACAGGTTGACATTGTAATCTCTACATGAGAGCTGGGTGGTATCAGGAAGTGACAGGGAACTTTTTTGGGGTGAGTTGAGACATCACTTTAGAATGAACATTTATTTGACAAATCTTTTCCTATCACATCTTTAAATGATAGCACAGCACCGTGTATTCTGAGCATGGGGTGTGATATCTCTAATTGAAAGCACCTTGATGGGTTTTGGTGTTCTTTTCCCACCCCTGTATCTTTTATCAGAACATCTAGGGTCCTTAGGAATGAATGCAGCTGTACAGGCCTGTAAAGAGAGTGGGAGAGAGCTATAGAATCATAGTTTCTAGAATCTCTAAATATCTCATAAACAGCTTTTTTTTCCTGTGAAAAAGGAATTGTTGTGTTTAAAAGATCCAGGGTCTGTTAGACCACAGGGCTCAGATTCAAATATTTACCATAGATTTGCCAACTCTCTATGAGACTTTTAATATTTGATGTTTCTGAGAAGCCCTTGCTCTGACCAATTTCAGGAGAGTCTTTTTCTTTTCCTCTTACAAAATATGAAGTTTCTCTGGTTCATTTTTGTGGAGCAAAAGCTTGGAAATTATCCCAAAGGACTGTAAAGGCATGAAATGCAGAAAACAAAGAAAATGGCCCTCAAAATTAAGTAACTACTGTATTTTAGTCCAGTTCAGTGACTTGAATGGACTGGCTTTGTGAGCCTTTCCTAAGGTGAACAGTCTCTTCTACTCATAGGTGGACCTTCCATGTTTTGAAAGCTGATGCTATTGTAGATACAGGACCTTCTGTCCAAATTATATTTTTCCTGGGACAGGAACACATTGAACTCAAAGAGTATTAAGTAGTATTCAGTCTTGGAGTGAAAATGCCAATTTGAGAGGAAAGAGAAGAAACACTTTTTGGAAATAGCTGAAGAGGAGAAAAAAACCATAAAAGCAGCTGTTGGAAACTGCTCAGAGGTTAGGAATGCTAGAAATAATCCATCTGAGCTGGATTAATGGGAAGAGTGCAGGTGACACGGTGAAAGATGCACAATAAATTCCGTTTATCATTCATCTTTGCGGTTTTTCATGTGGGCACTATTAATAACTATCCATGTTTGAAAAGGTGTGTCTGGGTGTGAGTGACAGAGAAATTATGTGTACAGTTTATTTACGTCCTTTAATTGCTATAAAATCAGTCTGTGGGAAAAGAAGGCTGAAAGGTCTCCTGCCAAATACTGCATGAACTGTGAAATGTTTTTAAGCTGAGCCAAAAAACGCATCTAACAAGTGTACAGCAAGTGAAATACTTTATCTTTTCCATCTTTAGAATGAGCATTGAGTGTTTAAATACCTGTCAATCCACAGCTTGGCAGCGGAAAAGGAAAGAATTTGGTTTATTAGTTTTTGGGTGGATTTTTTTCTCTGTCACTATGGATACTGGAGTATACATTGCCTTGCAACCCAGGAAAATGACTTTGTTAAAACTGTGTTGGTCTGTGTAGTTTTCACCCAGCTTTTTTTCATTCCTGCACTGTTAACTTAAGTCCTGGGGCAGTGTAGCATGGGTTAGAAACTGCAACATGAGAGCTGCTTTTGTTTCAAAGGGATGTTGCCTGGCATACAGCTCCAGGCACTGCCAATCAACCTTTTAGAAGGCATCTTTCAGCTAAAATCACCTGATGTCACAAGGTACCTCGAGCTGGGCAGTTTTTAGTGGCCTGAGCATGAGATCTTTGTGGTTCAGAAGGCTTTTTAAAAAGAAAAGCTTACACGGGCTTAAAATCAAGGCCTTCTTTTTCCAGATCTCAAAAGCTTGTTGTGGATCTGACCAGCTCAAGCAATTGCCTCTGTCTCTGCCAGAAACCACAGCTGTATCAACAACACAAAGTAGTCATTGTTATCAAAGGCAGATCTGAAAGAATTAGAGTCGACACTTTAAATGTGGTCATCCCCAGCAAAAGGTAATTAATCATCAGGAAGAGTCCTTTACCATGTGCTACAAAAACAAATCTAGGACTGCGAATATCAGCCTCGAAGCTTTCTCCCTTTTTGCCCAGTGATTAGGGAGAAGAAGAACCCCCAAGGATGAAGTTTGGATGTCAGATAATAGTGTTGTCTCTTCAGATCATCTTAATACTCATTTCTGCACCTGCATGAACCTGCCACACTGGTGGGAGCCAGTGAGGGTCCCCAGAGAGCTGGTGGAACTTGGCATCCTCCCGGCGGGATTTGCAGCAGTGGTATGTGAAGTCATGGGACAATGCTTGGAAGCTCCTGTGCCTGCTAAATGTTGTAAACCAGATCTGTAATCCATCATAAGTAAATCCAGATGTGACACAGTGTCAGAATTCTGAAGGTGTTAGTAAAACAAATCCTGCTGTGGCAGAGCTTATAAAAAAAAATTAAAAATATAC
>VYZR01083828.1:2584-14239 GCA_013400675.1 Oxylabes madagascariensis
AAAAAGTGTAGAAAAAAAAAAAAAAAAAAGAAAAAAAGGTTACCCACATTTACCTAACTAGCCTGTTGCATATGCTTCAATATGTGAACCTGCAAATGTTTTCATGGTGTGGATTACATGTCAAAAAGTGTGATATTGGATGTGATAACATTGCCACTCATTTTCTAATTTTACTACATGTCTGAGGCAACAGGTATAGCATATCCAAGTAATTATTTCTATTAGGGCAATATTGTATCTTTGTTTTCAGAGAACTTGTTTAACTTTCATGGAGAAAAAACCCTGAGTGTAATGTAATCAATATTCCTAAATTATTGGCAGGTGCTCTGCAAGACATAGTAATGAACTTCTCTGAAAAATCATCAGGGAATTACTTTTTCTGCCGTTCTGCAGCTCCTGAACGAGTTGCACAGCTGGCAGAGCATATTGCCCGTCACCGTGCCAGACTTGGCATTTGAAAGGCTGCCAGATTGCTTTGTGCTGTTGTGCTAGTCATGGATCAGCAGTTTGCAACAGTATGAAGATAGTAAGCGTTTTATTCTTTGCCCTTTGTAGGATCACACAAGTTAACACTGCGTTTATACAGTCCAACCTATTTTCTGAACCTGCCAGGTACTTGGGTTGCATTACCTTGTTAGATTAACCTCCATGCTGCAAGAATCTGTACAGAAGTTATGCTTTTTACATACTCTGGTAAAATTTCTCTTAATATCAATGTTTGGAGTCACTCTGCATAGCCTGCTTTTCACGTTTTATGTAATTTTATTGTGCTTTAGTATTTCTTTCATAATCTCCCTGATTTTACTAATGCACAATATTGCAAAAGCAGTATAAAACTAGTCAACAGACTTTAAATCATTTGTGTATCTCTAAACCTCTTATGCTGATTAAAAGTGTTAAGGCTATTAGTATTTTTTATGTAACTGGGTCTAAATTTAGTTTCTGTTGCAGTCAAAAAACACTCTGATATTGCAAACCATGATCCTAATCTGCTTCCTTTTGGAGTAGATGGTAACAGTTTTTCAGCACAGCTTTTGTGCTTCTGTGTACTAATGACTTGAATAGTTAACACTGTGTTTATTGTAGAAATTCAGTGTGACTTTTCATTTTCTGATTTCTTTTCCAGGAGTGTCAAAATACTACTTTTGTGGTGTGGAATATGATTTTATTTACTTCTGGGCATTGGGGTTTTTTTAATTCTTGAATTTTTAAGAAGTGATTTCAGTAGCCCATAGGTTACTGCTCCATCAGTTGGAAGGACAGTTAATTAAGAAGCTAATATTTTTCCTTATGTAAAATTCTTCTGGTTCTGGAATGGAGAGGCAAGAAGAAAAATAAATGTTGAACAGGAGGAAGTTGGATAGCATGTGTGTAGTCCATATCTTCCAAGCTGAATAGCTGTAAAATGCCTGCATTACAGTCTCATCCTGTAAAACTATACCTAATGTCCATTCTGTGTAGTCTGGTCTAACTGTTTGAATAACCTAATTATTATGAAAAAGTAACAAAGTCATGCCACCACATATTTCCTGCAATATTGTGCACTGCCTTTGGCCAGTTACAATGTGTGGTCTTAATTTCACATGTACACGGGCTTTATGGCATAGCTGACAACTTGATGCAAAAAGTTGGCTTTAAAAAAACGAAGAAGACTACTGGTGTGGAGGTATTAGAAAATCCAGTGAAGGAAATCATAGCTCTGTGTTCCAGGAGCCCATTGGAAAGGCTGAGCATTTTGAACATTTGAGCAGTAGCCTTGCTTCTATTTATGTATAAAAATGAGTGCCTCTAAGCTCATGTACGGAAATGGGTCGTTTACATTATTTTTTTTTAAACAAAATTGAAGATTGTGTTTCTAATGTATGTGTGCATGATCTCAAAATCAGCTGGAGACTGCATTGTGTGAGCTGTACATACAAGTCAATGGTTACATACCTAAGAGTACAGCACTTGAGCACTTCTGGTAATTTTATTCCTACATTGGCAGGACTGTTCCGGTGATTGTTTTCAAAGAAACAAATACCTTCCAAATTATACAGTTATTTTTTGATGTGTGAATGGAATTTGCCTTTCCTTTCCTTTCCTTTCCTAGAACATAGGCTCTAACAATGCTGAAGTGGTTCTAAAATGACTTACCTAGTCGGGGGCAATATGTTTTCTTTAAAGCTGAGCATCTCTCTGAGACTGGGAAAGGATTTCTGGCTTGATATTCTTGATTTGGAAATACAGTATGGATGGAGTGAGGAAAGAGCTTTAGGCAACATGGAAGGAAGAAGAAATAACCAAAACTGTGATGATTTTTCTAGGGAGATGGTGGTCTGCTTTGCTTGAGAGAGTTACGGATGTCTCGTCAATTATTCCCCATAGAATTAAGCATGAGTTTTAGCTTTGGAAAGTTATAGAGGCTAATTTTTCAGCTTCTGCAAGCCTGTCATGTCAGAAGAAGATAATGGTGTATGTTTTTTTCCAGGATGAGATTAGGTTAGGATTATGAACAGCATCATGAAGAATTAAATTCATTGATCACACAGCAGAGTCTGCAGGTCTAGGTTTGATGGCTGCAAGTTACTTGTGAAGTGTCCTGTGCTGGGTGATTTGTTTGATTCATACTTTAGGTTACGGCTAAGGGCAGGGTTAGGGGCACCAGGTTACAAATGAAATTTTTGTGCAGTCTCGTGGGGAGAGAAGCAAAAATGAGGCTTAGTATCGATGACAAAGATGCAGGAGAGCACTAAAGGCAAATCATGTGTATTCTTGGAGACTTCCACCTTATCAACTGATACTGGGTTGACACCAACAAGAAGTTACAAGACTATTTTTTGTCTATTCATAAAGTTTTAATAAATGCAGCACTCCACTGTCACTGGTCAAAGTGTTGGTCTGTATGGTTTTGAATACACTGCTTTGTGTAACTTGTTTGACTAACAGATATTTACTTCTGCTTTTTCTTTCATTATATTGATTATATCATTCTGCCACTTAATTATTCATTAGATAGTTCAGTCATATGCAATGTAATTGTATGAAATCCAGAACTAGAGGGAATTTTTATAGTTTGGCTGCTCAATACTGAAAAATCTTCCCCGTATTAAATGACTTTTCATTATGATGTTGCCTTTTTTTTAAATTCCATGAACATTCTGAAATAGTCTTTAAACAGTGCTAATTTCCTAAGTGTATACTTCTGTAAGCCTTGATTTCTGATTGCAAGTGCTCTGCCACATCTTCTGTCTGTTGTGGCTCGAGATGCAGGGGAGATGCAGGGAAATCTCTGAATACAGTGTTACACTTTGAAAGTCTGCTGCTTACTGATGTATGTACAAGTGTAAAATCTCTCTCCTAGCAGTGCTGCACACTTCTTATTGCACAGAACTTTGACTTCTTCCGTGTTACTGATGAGAGCTGCTGAAATATAGCATTATTTACATTGTTTTAGAAATTGTCAAGTCAGCTGCTTTGTTTTAACTCCAAGTTTTAGTTTTGTTGGGGTTTTTTTATTGTCTAGCAAATCTGTAGCCCTGGGGTTGTTAAGCAGTTTGTGTCGCTATGCAAGCAGCTGAAATTTAGTAGCAAGGCACCTCTGATAGCTAGTCTGATAGGGTATCTATCTATGCTGATAAAATGGTATGCTTTAGGGAAGACATGGGGGAAAGATGGAAGTGGTGAAGACGGGCAGATTCCTACTTGGCTGTATAATTATATTCCTGTGGCAAACACTTAAAAATTACTTTCTGGATCATCAGCTTCAGCCTATTTGTGATGTTTTTAATACTCTGCCTTAGCATAACTACCTCCTTTGGGCTTTTTTCTCTTAGTTGGATGGGTAGAAGTGTTCTACTCTATGATCTGCTGTTGTGTGTGGTCTTTTACTAACACCAGGTATATCATGTAGGTGAATAGAAGCCTAGTGCTCCCTTGCTGCCTATGGAAAGTGGAGGATGTGATCCAGAACATGAGAAGCTGAGATCTTCCCTCGGTATCATCTGAGTTTCTGCACCACATCTCCGGGGGTCTCTGTGCATTTCTTCCCCTTTGGAGTCTGTGTTTATCCATGGATACAGCAGATCCATGGATGGTTGTCTCAAAAGCCTTTTTTTTTTTTTTTTTAATTAGTGGGACTAAGCTCGAGAGAGGAGTAAAAGACGCATCCTTGAATTTCTTACTCCAGTTTACAGTTCCATACATTCTGGCTCTTACAAACACCTCATTGGTTCACTTCGGACACTCAGCAGCTCTGCTTTTTTTCTGTGAGCTCTTCTAGTCAACTCAATGCTTTGTTGTTTCTGCTTTTCTAGTCTTTTCAGCCTGTGCCAGTGGCAGTTCTGAAATAAGCCAAAATTAAGATGTAGAGTCTCAGTAGCTCAGAAAGCTTGGGGGTTATCTTGTCACACTTGTGGGGTATTGACTGTTCATCGAGAGCAGTTGCTGCTCTTTGGGGGTGCATGGATGCCTGTATGAGACAAGATTGTCCTTGGTTTGAATGCTTCAGTCAATAAATGGGATATTAGAAAGAATAGAATAGAATAGAAATTGTCTGTCCCTGCATCGCTTCTTGTTCTTTAATGGCTGATTAAACTAATGCAATTCATTGAATAAACATCTCAATAATACAGTCACAAAATGTGTGGAAGTTACAAAGACTGTCAGTCACTGAAGCATGAAGTTTTTTCCTTGATTCTATTCTTCTGGGAATAAAAAACATGTCTAATTTTCCATGACTTTTAGTGAAATTTGATGGGCAGAACTGTCTTTTCAGAATATTGCATTCCTGAAGATAATAATGCTGTCTTGAATGGTAAAATATGAAGGAGGTTCTAGATATTTTTGAGTGCTTTTCATCATATCCAGAAGCTGTAGAAATAACTAATTTCAGAATCCTCTTGGCTAGTTACTACTAGCTACACCATTAAAAGAATATGGTAGAACATATTGCAGTTCAGAGATGAAAAGTACATTCTCCTGCAATGGTCAGATGAAAGTAAGCAAAGAATTTCCGTGCAAACACTTTCTCTGTGCCTGTCACGTGTTTGAAAATAATTCCCAAAATAAATGCAACTGCAAACCATTTTGATGATTGAAAAACCAAATCAAAAAAGAAAAGGCAGAGTTTTTTTTACAAGCTGGCCAAAAATCAAAGCTGGTGTGGCTGATGTGAGTGAAGACCAATCCTTTGTCCTACAAACCCAACTTGTGTCTGGGCTGTGTGTTTGTGTGATGTCTTGCCTGCCATGTTCACCTGCCCAGTCCCAGATTCTGTGCCCTAGAACGTGCAGCACCATCAAGACCCACGGTCTGCATTTGTGGCTGCAGGGCACATCTTGTGTCTCAGGTTGGTCTGAGGCTGGAGCTTTGAAGGCCAAAGGACACTGATGATGCAGTTCACTGTGGACATTAAGGAAGTTCCTTTGGAAAAGCAGGATGTTTGTGTTTCCCTGGTCCAAATAAAGTCTCTTTTCAGGAAAGTACCTTATTGGAACCAAAGAAGCTTTTCCTTCTGAAATGGCATTGTTTGAAGCTGCAGTCTGTGTCTGAACAAACTCATCCATTATAACCTTCAAGTCATTTAAAAAGTCTCAATTCTGATATGCCACTTAAAAGGATAATTGATTTTTTCCTTTTTAGTTCTCCTTTATACAGTTATTTGAAACCTCCTGCAGAAAATGTTAATTTGTTTTCAGTATGTATGTTTTTAAAACGCGAGTTCCTTAGCAAGTTATACAAGCCTTTGAAACAAAAGCTACTATAAAAAGAAATCTGAATGAAACAATTTGCATAGCAGTAACAGCCCAGTGTTGGTATATATGCTAAAACAAATGGAAATCTGCAGGGGGAGAAGTATCCCAAATCTAGAACAGATAAACAAATCCAAAGTAAATCTTGAGAGGATTTTCCACAATTTCATGTCAAAGACTGCTGAAGTATTAGTGCTGTTCTACTTTAATATTATTTCAATATTTTGACTTATCTAGTGCTGTAAGACCAAGGGTAGACTGATTGCTTTTTTTCTTTTTTTTTTCCCGTAATAGTTTGTCTCTTAACACTTCTAAGCTGTGTGATGCCGAGCAGCTGGGCGCTGCACAGCCGTGTGTGACTGTGGGCAGGGGGCTGCCCTGCCTGTCCCTGGCCATCGCCTGTCCCCTGGTGCTGCCCGCCAGGACGGGCAGCCCGTGGCCATCGGCAATGATGCCTTTGGGCAGGAAGGGGCAGCTGCGAGGGGCCAGAGGCACCACGCCGTGAGGGCGGCTGCTCTTCGGAGGGTGACCCACGCCAAAGGAGGGATCCTTTGAGGGACAGGGGCTGTGGGCGCCTCACACCGGGGTAAGGACCCATCTAAGTGGGCACACTGAGCTGGAAACATGAAGACATGGAGTGGCAATGGGAAAACAGTAAGAAGGGAAGAGCAGCAGGTGGGACTGCCACCATGCAACCCCAGCCACCTGCCTCACCCACTGCCTCGGCAGGGCCCTGGGACGGGCTGACTGTAACTGGGCTGTGACCCATGAGAAGCTGAGATTAGAAAGGGGGAGGAGAGCTGCTCATGGAGGTGTTTGTGCTTTCCCACCCACCCCCCAGCGCTCAGATGAGCAATCAGGAGTTGGTGTTAACTGGCAGTAAATTACAGTAGGAAAAAAATACCCGAATTCCTGAGGTGTTCTGCCTGTGAGAGGCCTGTGACTGCCCACGCTGAGAGTGTCCCTTTGGGCCCACTGATCCAGTCAGTGGATCCGGGCTGTGTAAATATCCAGTGGTGTCAGACACTAGTGCTTGATTAGCAATGTTACAGACTTCATGAGACATCCCATTTGCTATGACTGCCTTTGAAAGGGTTTTGCCAGCGTATGATTTTTCACCAGATAAGTAAATTACATGGAATGTGGAATTTCTTGGAACCAAAGTGCTGTTGGGTTAATCATGTTGCCTGCAATATGGTTAGGCAGGCGTGAGCCAGCTAACGTCAAAGCAGCAGATAAACTTGTCGTTTAGGAACAGGCACTAATGAAGTGTGAGCTGCAACCATATGTGGAACAAACATCTTTGTGGTGTCAGTCGTGACTTTCTTGTTGCTCTTGTTGAGCTGAGCACTGAGGCACTGTCTGCTCTGGAGGAGGCACATGGGGAGGGCCTGGCTGCATAAGCTGTTACAACAAACCACTGGAAGTCGGTGGTTACAGCTGAAGTTTTGGGCAACATGGATTTCTGCTAGCATTTCAAGAGAAAGGTCTTTTCTTGTTTTAGCTGGTGCTTGCAGCTCACACATAGGGGTCAACTTGCATTTCTGTGTCCCTAAATTTTTATTACAATGTGCCTTAACTGACTATTTAGAGTTGTACTGCCTACCATGTTGTTAAATTTTGGAATACATTTATCTATGATCGCTTGTATCTTTCACAAAACTGACGTTTCTCTTTGGTATTGTTTTACCCTTTGCAGCTGTGCCACTTTTAAATGTGTTGGACAAGGGCCTAATAGTTTCCCAGGATGGTGGATAAGGGAATGTGTAGGTTAATGTGTGTTAGGAGGTATTAATCTGACTGCTGGAAAGCCAGAGTGTGCCCCAAGGAGACTGCATGGTGAGATGGTGCTGGCTCTGACAGTGTTCCCAGAACAGAATTTCTTCTTTACCTTTTCTCAGATCAGAGTAGTCACATCAGTTCTATCTGCTTGTTGAAGAAAGGGAAGACTCCCATCTGGTCAGGGCAAGAAAAGAGGGGCAAAACTCACTGTCAGCCTATTGACTTCTGCCTATGTTAGCATCTTGGCTGGGGGGATGGAGCCAGCCTTTGTGGGCAAGGTAGTATTGAAATTTAGATCGTGTGATATGGTCACAAGCTCATTGTTTTAGAATAGTGTGCTTAGGTTTAAGGTACTGTAAGTCTAGCAGAGTGTTGCTTATTAGTTGTGAACTACATGCTCTGATGAACTGCTTCATGAGAATCTGCAAATTAATTTTCTCTTGCTGCAGCTGATGTTCTAAACTAGCCGGCCTGGGAGGCTGGATCCTCTGGCCAAATATTTACCCAGCTTTATGGATGCATTTTTCCAGCATCTGCTGGAACATCTGATTCATGTTCTGTCTTAAAATCCTGACTTGGGTACCAGGTAACTACTTTTGAAACTAGTTGGTTGCAGTCATAAAAGTAAAATCTAGTGATGGTCCACACTCTGTGAATAGTAAAGTGGTCAGCTTTCAGTCACTGAGTGTATCCCACCATGATGTTAAAGCTGAGTATGGTCAAGGTCTGAGTGAATGTCAGCCCCAATGTAAGCAACCTGGACAGGGACTGCAGGCATGTGGTGGGTTAGTGATAGAATAAATGGGTTGTATTGGCAAAAAGGGCCTGCTTGCTGCTGCATTTTATGTCAGCAGGACAGGGATGAAACACATGTCAAAGTTTTAATCTAGCTCTCACAGTCTGGAGATATGTGTTTTTTTATCTTTTTCAAATTCCCAGGCCTTGGGTTCATGGAAGCATAAAAAGGTGACTTGGAGTGCCAGATGGGCACTGAAAAGAGCGGCATTTACTCCTTGGTAGGTTTTATCTACTTCAGTTTATTTTTGTTTTATTAAATGTACACAGACATGCTGGCAGCTCCAGAGTTCCCTTTAGGGTATATGCTAAATTCATTTGAATAAAAATGGGAGGAAGTAAGAGTTAGTAGTAGATTTGCATGTGCACTTTACTTCATTGACTGGCTTTCACTTAAATAAAACATGAATAAGAAATGCTGTTATACAAGATATGATTTTTAGGTACTCTTTTGATCTTCTCAGGATGTCAGGAGTACAGGAATCTTCTGACCTACATCACTCTTATATTCACCTGACCTTGACTCAAGTGGTAAGTGAGGTAGAGGCAGTCCGGCATTAGTGGTATGGGCCTATGTAAAAACTGGAAACATGAGCCTTTTCTACAATAAATGGTTGTGGTAGGACTCACATGGTAGTGGTGATACCACTTCAGTTGTGTCTTGATGTGTGGTATGTGAACCGTTTTTTCAGATGATCCTGAATTTTCTCCTCAAGTATAGGAGGTACTTGCAGAGAGCAAAAGAAGTCAGCTGGCCAAACTTTGCTTAGCTTTGCTATCAGAAGCTTTAGAAATAGGATGGCGATGGAGGAGCATTGATGTCAGAGCATTTCCTCAGTTGCAAGCAAACACTTGTCCTTTCAGCCCTAAGGGGATAAGGGGGATTGTTAAGGAATAAGAAAAATTGAGAAACAAGGCCACATGGTGTGCAGGGAGTGGACTTAATTGGTTGCACTGGGAAATCATCAAGAACAGTCCCTTCTTTTGATTTGACTCACTCCAGACTGTGTTTCTCAAGTTGTCACTTGCCTGCGTGTGTGGTAGATTAAATGGCATCTGTTTCATGTTGCTGTAGTAGAAGTATGTCTGAGCATAAGAGGTAAAGAGGTAAAGAGGTTTTGGTTGATCACATTTTTTTCTTAGTAAAAGGTCTCCAGGGGATCATCCAATAAAGATTGGAAAGTACTGCTATTAGAAATAAATGCGGAGCCCTTGAAATCAAGTAAAGCTCACATGTAATTATAAAACCCACACAGAGATGGAGAACCAAAGCCAATTAGCAAATGGTATCATTTGCCTCTCTGGGATTTTTGCTTACCGTCTCCACTTTTTATTAATACCAACGATGACTGTAGATTTGATTTTCAGTAGTGCTTTACTATTTTGTCCTAAGGAATAAGATGCTGAATGTTTCCGTGCGCCTATTGCGGAGACACAAATTTTACAAATCCTGGTGTGGGTTGACCCAGCAGATAAGCACCCACACAGCTGCTGGTTCACGCCTCCTGCAGTGGGGTGGGGGGCACAACAGGAGGAATAAAAGCAAGAAAATGCCTGGGTCAAGATAAAGACAGTTCAAAAGTGAAGGAAGGAGGGTAGAGGGACAGTGCTGCTCTTGCCATCTTTCATGATCAGACCGGTGTCCAGCCAGACTCTGAGCAATGGCTGTGCTGTTCCATCCCCTACCCCAAGATTTTTATCTCTAAGCATGAAGGTGCACAGTATGGAATATCCCTTTGGCCGCTTTGTGTGAGCTGTCCCGCCTCTGTTCCCTCCCAAACCCTTGCCCACCCCCAGAGTGACAAACAAGAAAGCTTTGATGTTGTGCAAGCCCTGTTCAGCAGTAGCCAAAACCACTGGGGTGTTAAGTAACACCGTTCTAGTTGCCAACTCAGAACACAGCAGGCATGGTCCCCTGTGAAGAAAGTGAACTCCATTTCAGCCAGAGGCTGCATACCACGTTTGGATACAGCCTTTCAAAATGAAGAAGTCCTTTCTTAGTGAGATGAATGAAGTGCTGCAGGTCTGATGACTGATGAGGATATTTCTGGCTATCTGAAGCAAGGTAAAATAAGGACAAGTCTGGAAATGTGTGAAGTACCAAAATAAGAATCAAAGTTATGTAAACCTTTACCTAAACTTAGGTTAAAAGTTTCACTGATTTTTTTTTTTTGTCTCCCTCAAATGCCTAACAATTTTGTGGAAATGTCTTACAAATGGGCTTTAGTCAAGTATCATGACAATTAATAGACCTTCTGATACATTTCCAAGAATAAACTCCAAAGAGCTATCATGTGAGCACTGAGAAAAGGGAAGAACTCTTTCTCTATTGCTTAAAAATTAGTGCTGGGTGGGAGAAAAAAAGAAAAAAGGAGGTGAGAGAGAAGGAAAAAACAACTTTCTGATTAAATCTTACTTAACTTTCTGAAGGCACAAAGTATTTAATCAAATAGCAGAACAGAAAATCAAATTGACTGAGGGATCTAATATGAATTTTCATCCAAAGGTGGCACTAGCCTTTTGCGGTTGGAGTTTTTGTTGTGAGCTGGGAAATGCAGACACCAAGAAACCCTCAACTAATCCAATGCTTACCATTAATCCCAAACAAACCATCATTAGTATCTAGATTTATCCTGCTTAGTCTTTGCTGGATAGTGAATTATGTAACCTTTGTTTTATTAACATTTAATGGAATCTTATTATCAGGTGGGTTACCTCTGGAATAAAAGGAAGGCAAAAAAATTAAATTTTCTGCTTTCTATTATTTGTTTTTTGTTTGAGGGATTTTTAAGGATTTCTTTAAGAAGTGAGGGGATGCTTCATGATAGTTCCATAAATAAACTAACTTGAAACTCACCGAGTACATTGCTTGGCAAAAAACAGCTGTTAGAAAAATTACATAGCCCTTTTCTACTTAACTAGCAGATAATGTTGATAACATAATTTAGAAGAGGACTACAAAAACTAATCTTTTCTGTATGAAAGAATTTGATGGGATGTTCACATGCAAAAATAAATACTTTAAAGTCTTTTCAACAAATGCATGTTCTTGTGTCCTCATACATTGTTGCAGACTAGTTTTAGTAGGTGTGGTATGAATAAGATGACAGAATTTCCACAGTCACAAAGCTCATAATGCTCAAGATCTTGGCCTACTTAGGGGAAGGAGTTGTAAACAAAAGTTACTAGGTGATCACTGCAGAGAAGGGGAAGGATTTTGAGGTTAAAAAATATGAAGGTATCCAGTCCCATAGGATGTTAAGATTTTTACATGCTCATGAAGCAGTGTTGCAGTGGCTGGTAAGCAAGCAATGTACTCGGGGAGTTTCAAGTTAGTTTATTTATG
>VYZR01083829.1:2136-15844 GCA_013400675.1 Oxylabes madagascariensis
ATTTACTATGTTTAGAATTTCATTGAAAAACAAATCCCACTAACACTCATTTCTCAATATTGCAGCAGTAAAGCACTGCTGGACATCAAACAGCATTGGTAGCCTCAGAGAAGAGATTTTTTTCGTTCAAAAACACAGTTTAAAAATGTAACTACAGCTTATCAGCTGTCGAAAAATACTCACTTGGCACAGTTGTTTACAGAGCTGAGAATGTTAGAATCTGACTTCCATGTCTTTAACTTGTGAGGAATTTTTGCTGTATTAAATGCAGTGATTTGGTAAAATAAACATCTGAGGACCAGAAAAACTCATTAGTGCTTCTAAATAGTGTGCAGTGTCTTTGTGTGTCCTCAGCATGAGTCCTATTGTCCTACTTCATTGGGAACGCAAGATGTACCACTTGGACACAGACCCATGCTCCTTTCCCATTCCCTGAATCCAGATCATCTCCCGTCACAGTACAGTGCCATAATCATCATAGCCACAAAATTAGAGACCAAAACTGTCCCTGGGTGCAAAATTTTGGGAGATTTGCTCCATATTCCATAGGGAATATGCTGGAAGTGAGTTAACAGATTTGCCATGTGCCAGCAGTTTCGGGACAGGTGTTTTAGCTGCAGCAGTGACAGGCTGGCATCTTGGAGATCTAATGGAACAGATTTCTTTCTGTGCTCAAAAGGAAGGTGGTTTTGGTCCCTTCACATGGAATTGGGATTGGTGAGGGTGCATTTACTCCTTAGGGAAGATCGTGGCATATTTAATTAAGTTCCTGGATGATTGATGTATATTCTCACTTTCTGCAGATGCAGAAATTAGGTTTTAAATGAGGCATGAACAGAGTGCTGTAGATCAGTCAGAGCCAGGAACCGTGACTGTGCCTGGTGCTGACCACCAGCCTACAATCTTTCCAATATATTGCAAATAAAGGAGTGCAATTGTTAATCAGTTTGATGGAAAACACTTCCACTGTCAAGGCAACTTCCAGTAGTTTGATATGCTAATGAAGATGTGAAGGCATCCAGGCCTGGACTAGAGAACAGCATGGTAGGTTGCAAGCATTCCTGTAGGTAAAAGCTAGCTCCAAGTTAGGCCAGGTGAGGATACAACCTGGACCTGACAGGCAAACAACCAAACAACCACCCCACCTTGCAAACATATTTTATATGAGAAACATTTGCAAGGTGGGGGGAGAGGGAGTCTCCAGGTCCAGGCTGTATCTACAGCAGAGCTGCTCCTCTCAAAGGACAGGCAGTTGTTTGCCATTTATTAGTGCAGTGACTTGCAGACTATCCTCTTGGCACTAGAATATGCCCTTTCTTTTCTGGAAAGCAGTCCCTTCCTCTCCCTGTTCACAACCCAACCTGCCCTTCCTTCCCCCACTGCCTCCTTCTTCACAACAATTGCTCTGTACTCCCTCATTTCTAACTCTGCTCTCCATAGTGCCTTTCCCCAGGATCGCAGATGCCACTGTGACTTCCCCCCTCACCAGCCTCAACCCCTGCTGCACGCACTGTGGTTGCCCAGAGAAATTGCTTTTCCTCCTGTGGGTTTGATTCACAGATCACAGCTGCACTGGTGGGATCTGCACTGTACAGTAACACCCAGCACAGGTCAGGGTGCTGAGCACTTTGCTTGCTCCATGCACTCACTGGTGCAGTTTTACACTCTGTCAGTGGCCACTTCCCTCCACAGCTTCAGGCCCTGCTGGAAAATCAGTGCAAGGCACTATCTCCAGCAGCCCACAGAGACAAGTCTGCACCAGTTGCACTCCTCTCCATGGTACAAAGTCCCTTATCAGCATTCCAGCAGGCTTTGCACCTCAGGCTACACTCCAGGTCTTGTACAACACATTTGTCACATTATGAAAGCACCATTCTGAAGTGTCACACATGGTGGCTCTTGAGTCCACAGTGGTGGCTTTTTGGACACAGAGGAGACCTGGCAGCTGCCTGTGCCACTTGGCTATTGCATCTGGGCTTCATTTTTGTCTCTGAGCAATTCAGAGGTAGCTATTCCTGCCATGCTCTAGCTGGGCTTCTTGAGGAGGATGCAGAGCACCTGCCCCTGCCCTGCCCTGGGTTTGGCTCACCCTTCCCTAGGAAAGGGGAAAACACATGAAAGCAGGACCCTGCCCAGGAAATGCTGTACGCAGGGATTTCAAACCATCTCACAAGGCAGATTTTCTGTGCCGAAGTGCTTTCAAACTCCTGTGTTTGTCATCACTGATCCAAAGGAAATCCTAAATGCTTCATATGACTCCCAGGGAGGATTAAAAGGGGATGGAGGGGAAAACAAATGGTGATAGATAAAACTTTTCACCTCTGTCCTTACTCTTCCTGCTGTTCTGTGGCTGCTTTTGCCCTTCCCTTCTCTTAACCAGGGGCAGGGTACAGGAAAGCTGCTGGATGGAGAAAATTTTTCCTCTGGTTGGGAAGGAGAGAGCCCAGCTCCTGCAATGGGCTTCTAGGGAGCAGCTCCTCCGCTTTGCTATGGCAGATCCATGCTGTAGAGGTGTTTCATGGAGGTATTTTGTGGGATGGGCTGCAGCTCTTCTGTCACAAACATGCACCCATACAAAGGACCTCCTGTTATTTGCAGCCTGTTATTGGTAAAGCACTTGGATGAAGGGACTGTAAGTGGAAGGTATTTTCATGATGCTAATGCCACATTTACATGGAATGGGCAGCTCTGATCTCATTAACCTTTGCTCATGAGTCTGAATTAGGGATGAGGTAGCTACACGTTTTCATTAGCATTTGTTCATTATTCTTTATGTATATGAACGTGGTCTTTGCTGGACAAAAGGGCCCTGTTAGACAGAAGCTGCACCATCAACGAAAGGTCACAGTACTGACTCACAAAGGGATAGAAAATCCTATACCATTATTTTTAATTTTGAAATATCATAAGTTGCTCCTGTGCTCAGCTTTCTTGCGTCACCCAAGGCTGTGGGTTTACTTCTGGCTCATGGTCACAAAAGGTAGGGCCTAGTCATAAAAGCAGCTGTGTGCTCATTGTTAAGGGAGGAAACTTCAAATTCTTACTGTTTTTCTTATGCAAAGCAAATAGTTCGAGAGGAACATCAATGCCGTTTTCAGGGGCTTATCAGAAACTTTTTTGGACAAACCTATATAGTGGGCGTGCCACAGCTGAATTCTTTTCTGAAGGGCAGAGTATATTTGATAAATTTTATGACAATTTTTTGAGTAAATCTATGTGAGTTGCCACTGTTAGCTTATGTGAAGGTTTAAATTAAATGTTAGAGGATAGAGTTAGGCCAAGGAGATCTGGAGGAGAAAGACCCCAGTCCCCAAAAATCCTTTGGCTTAGCTAGCCTGTAAGAATTCTCCAGGCAAGCAGGAGAAGCAGGAGCATGGATCAGTGTAGGACCTGAGAACACAGAGGAGGCCATGTCAGAGACAGCTGAATGAGGTCACTGGACAAATACTTGGGTGGTATTACAGAAATTGGTGAGTTTTACCGATGTTAACTCAACTTGCTGTTCATAGCTTGGGACAACCTAGGTCTTGTAAACATAACTCCAGTGACTCAACCATTACTTCAGTAGCTGAACTGCTACAGACTCAGCTCATTTTTTATTTTTTATGCTGGAAATGGTGTTTTAAGAGAAAAGAAAAAAACAGAAAAACTGCAGAAGGGAAGGGCTAATCTGGCTGTATCTATTGGATTTTTATTTTGTGCTTATCACCTTAGTGTTTTTTCCACAAAGAGCAACTACGTTTGGAACAAGATAACAGCTGTACAGAAGTCCTGGAGTTATCGTTGTCCTGTTCCTAACTGAGCCATGAAAAGGTTTTGTGCTGTTTGAGTACAGAACAGAGTCTGCAGCTCATTTATGCTCAGAAATAACTATATGCCTTAAAAACCTAATTTATGAGTGCATCACATTTTGGTTTGCAAAGTGACATTAATTGCTGCTGCAGTTGCTTGTGCCAGAGGCATCTGAATATTTTTCCTTGCGTCTGTACTTTCCTCACTGTTCTTTTTCAGCGGAAAGAGTCCTTCCAGGAGGGACTTGAGCAGTAAAAGAATGTGGCATTTGAACTGGGATTATTACCTTTTAGGAGGGCAATGAATCTGGTTTCTTCAGCAGTGCTGGTGTAGGAGGACGGGCCGGCGCTGCGTGTGCGTGGCACTGCAGAGCTGCCCACGGTGACAGAGACCAATGCAGCCCTCGGTGCTGGCTGGCGGCATTGACGTCAGCCCAGAGCTGAGAAATTAGCTGAGGCCCGCAGGGAGAATGGGCAAAGAAAAACCATATAATTCCTCAATGCAGCACAACCAAGCCATTTCTCTTTTTATATTTTAGCCTATCAGCAAGACCTGTAATGCTTTGCTCGATTTGGATTCAGAGGAAAGGTTGCCAAAAATAGAGCAGTTAAATGTCAACATTAATGGTATCACAGCAGTAAAACACTTCTCACAGCAAGATGCCTGGCTTATAGCTACTGTTCACTAGTTGCCTCCTTGTTTTTAAGGCAAAAATACAGCACGTCCTCTAGTCTCAAGCCACCCAGGCTTATTTGGACCAGGAATTTGTCAGCACAAACAGCATGTGAGCGCAGTCCCAGACTGCATGTGCTAATGCCGGGCCAAACCTGCAACCCCTTCCTTACATGAATTACTCTGCCACAAAGTGGCTAACAAATAAAACTCCAAATTAGTACCACAAGCAAGCCACAAGTGCTTTGAGGCAGGGACTGCTATTTGCTTCCATGGCTGTATTCAGGACTGAAAGTCTGGTCCTTTGCTTGTGGACTTTTGCAGGTAACTGCCCAAGCCCATATGGGCCATTCACTTAAGAGTTGGACTCTGATCCTTGTGGGTCCCTTCCAATTCAGAATATTTTCTGGGGGGGAAAAAAAGAGAAAAAATAAAAAGAAGAAAAAAAAAGCCATGTTCTTTTTCCTCAGAAGAGTACTGTGTTGAGACTTAAATAAGGAATGTAGATAGTCAGAAAATATAATGTACTGTTTAGGCATTCAGCCTGCTCTAGTGAGCATTTATAGACTGCTCTGTAATCTCATCTGCAGAGACAAAATTTGTTACAGCCCCAGCTAAAGAGCTTTGGAGCTCAAAATCTGACTAGAGCAGAGATATGTGGGGTTTTTTATTTCTGGAGAAATTAGATTAAGTGTTGAAATCTGTCTGAGGGCAACAATTGGGCTTTAAATGGGACTGAAGGAAAGCCACAGCAAAAATAAAGATCAACCCCAACCCAACAGGTGTGGAATAACTTCAGATCAAAGGTTTGATAGGTTGGGTTCCAGTACATCTTTTTAACCGTGAACTTGTGTTCTTTCTCCCTCTGCCTACTTTGGGGGTTTATTTCAGTGCTACTGGCCGCCAATATTGGTACCAAAACCCATTATAGACACGTGGATGTGTGTAATTTATGATGCCTTACAGGACCTGTGATCAAACTGCCTCCCGGGACAGGGTTCCCAGGATGTGTTGTGGCTGCTGCCAGAGTCCAGCTGTGCTGGTGCTCACCTGTATTTAGGAGCACCACACTCAGGTGGTGACTGAATTTAGGAGCAGCACACACTCAGCTCCCTACCCAGGTGTGGAATATTCTGCAGTCCAGGAGTGCCACAGGCTGTGTTGCTACTCAGACTGACATCTTTTGATGTGATTGCTTTTCTCTGCTTCCAGGAGAGAAATACGAGCTGCATGCAGGAACAGAGTCCACTCCCAGCGTGGTCGTGCATGTCTGTGACAGTGACATGGAAGAAGATGAGGACCCAAAGAATTCTCCAAAGCCAAAAATCATTCAAACTCGACGCCCCGGTGTGCCACCGCCTGTATCTAACTGAGCCTCTCCGGCAGAAGCAGCACTTCTCTCTCCTCCAGCACAGCTCTTGGTTTTTGTTTGCTTTATTCTGTTGAAAGGCAGCCTTTGCCTTCTGAGCACGGGACATTAAGGTCATTGAAACCCCTTCACAGTAATCAAGCCTCTGTAACAAAAGGGCTAGGAAAAAGATCTTTGTACCTGTAACCATATCACACACCAACTGATAGATCTAGCTGGAAAGGACAAAACAAGGCTGAGGAAACAAGGGAGGGTTTCAGTCTGAGGATCTTTTCACAGCTATAATTTGCATGCTGAAACACCACTACCAGGGAGATCATTCGGGTGGGAATTATGCCAATACCCAGCTTGATATTCAAACTCCCAGGATTGCTACTGCCCTTCATCAAGCAGCCTGCTACTCTGCCCTCCTCACTTCCCAACAGACCTTAGTCTTTTCCCTTTTCCCTTTTTTTTTAAGGGGGGGTAGGTGTGTTGTTTTTACTTTACTAGCAGCTTGGCTCTTTCAACCCCCTGGAATTTTCTGTAAGGAATATTATCTTTGCAACATTTTCAGAAACAACAGAAAACAACCCTCGTCCAGCAGCAGCTGTAGAGAATGGTGGTCTGATATGGTGGCAGGGATGTGAGATGGAGCTCTCTGGGCTGAGGGGAGAGGCAGCAGTTGCTGGGGGGTCTGGTCAGTCCTTCTCTCTGGGGAGAGGGGAGCCAGAATATCAATAGGGATTATCAGTTTATCTTCTATCAAGGGTCTGAGGAAGGGTCTTCCTCAGGGTCTGAGGAAGAGGAGCTGACTGACTGCTCGTGTAAGATGGGATTCCTTGTTCTTGGTCATTGCTGTAGTTCCAGTACTATTACAGGCTGAATGCTTTCCTAGTGGTGTGGTGAATAGCCCTGAAATTGCCAGTAATTACTTGCACATCTCTAATATTCAGCCCTTTTCCCTTCCCACGTCCTGTGCTTCAAAACCCTTTTTGAGCAGTATGCAGTTTGGGTTTGTGGAGGTGAGCAGAAGTTGTTTGAAATTCTTTTGTTGGTTTTTTTTTTTTTTTTGTTGTTTTTTTTCTCTTTTTTTAGGCCAAAGAAAACAGGACCATAATTACACACTTGAAATTAGACTGCATGCAACTGAATCCCCTTTTTTCACCCCATCCTGCATGTTTCTTTCACTTGCAATATATACTGGGTTACAAAAACTGTTCTGTGTTTCCATCATGGCTGACAGCAGACAGATCCCAGATTCCCTGTCTGGCCTTCCATGGTGATTTATTTTTTTAATGCGTACTTGGTCATTTTGAGAACATATTTTCTAGACATTTGAGCTCAGATTTTGCATATATTTAAGCATGCGCTTAATTTATGCACATGAGTAGTTCCACTGAAATTAATACTGCAGAAACTGAGGGTATGTGTAAGGTATGATGGGATTTTTAAGCTAATTAGCTGCAGCTGTACTCCCCAAAGTGACTATAAAATGGCACAGCAAGCTTCCATGGTTTAAAATCCTTTACAGCTTAAAATAGGTAAATACATCTTGGAAGCTTATTCTAGGGTCTGAAAAGTCAGCTTAGGTTCTGTAATGAAGATTTTTGTCGTAAAACCTAATGATCTGGTTTCTGAGGGAGGGTTCCATCACACCCTTAATTAGCAGCGATGCTACAAAGCTTCAGCAGAGTCAAGCCCCCCTTGCAGGGGTCTTGGCTCGGCGGCACTCCCAGGACAACAGGCGTGTTGCTCCGTTGGTGAGGACAGGAGATAGCATTCCCAACATGCATGGTGAGGACATCTGGGAATGAGGACTCCTCATTCTCACATAGTTCAGCCTCCAACCACCACAGCCCCCCTGGTATTCCTTGTGAGATGTAGTTCTTTACTCAGCACTCAGCGCATTTCTATAATGTGATAATTGTTACTGTATTATGGCCATCGTTGTGTGTGTGTTACACTGACAGAATTCTGCTCATTAAATACAGCAGAGACTGAACAGAAAATGAGACTTTAGTATCTTCATGATCTGTGTACAGTTTCCTTAAAGTAACTCCTTAGAGGTGCCACTTCAATTATTTTTCCAGTGATGCATTTAGAATTGATTTAAGGAAACAAATTGTCACTCACAGGCCTAGGAATGTATCCTGTTGAAAACACCATTTTAGGCCACAAAGGATATTCCAGGAGTAACACCACTGGCTCTTTTGAGAACACACCCAGCACTGATGTCCATGGGGTTTAGTTTAGCCCAGCATAAACAGGGACAGTAAGATTTAAACACGTAAATTATCAGATGTCATTGCTATTGGATTTTTTTACAGGCAAGACTGTAGGAGGCCAAATCTTGTCCTTGTGTCCATGTTCTCAAACTTTGGAGAGACATGGTTCTGAACAAAGTACTTTGGCCTCAAATGATGTAAAACTGCACTGCAAATTAAAGCACTGGACCTTAAATGTTCTTTCCTCAAAGTGCATTTTCAAACGTTTAAAACGAGGCCCCGTTCAGTGACTTCTCTGTGCTTTGTGAAGCTGTGTGGTGCTATCCAGGAGGCAGCAGGACACGGCTCATTGCTTGAAGCACTGAAATAGAAACACAATTACAAACCTGAAAACTCAAAGCAGCCTCTATGGTCAAAGCTTATATGTCACCTGTATGTGATAAAATAATGGTCATCATTAAAAAAAAGTGTTTCATGTATTATGGAATAATGTCCCTATCATCAAAGAATCCGCATTTGTGACTCTCAAGAGAAGCTAGTGTTTTCCTGAAGGCTGATTCTTGCCTGACATGGAAAGAATGCTTCTTTCAAAAAATGCTGACTATCTGGGAGGGAAATTATCCTATTCAGTAAATCACAGGCAGAGTCCCCACTCATTTGAGTGGGAATTGGCTTTTCTGTAGCTTTTCTGAGGTCAGCCACTCTGACTTGCACTTCTCACAGGGTGTCAGGAGTTCTCTCCTGCCAGAACCTTGGAAGAATGGAGCCTCAGTGTTACGGCACAGCCCCCATCCTTTTAATTTCCTCCCCAAAGCAGGAGCTGGAGGCAGCGGCTGGAGGTGATGCCCTGGGGCCTCTGATGGGTGGACATGGCTCCTGCTGCTCTTAGGAAATTAAAAGAAGGAAATCAGGGGAGTACAGCTGCTGTTTCTGTTGCCTGCTGCCTGCTTGTCCTTTCTGACCTCTTCAGAAATGAAACTGACATTTTATTGACTTCCTCACTACAGTTTAAAGCATGAAAACATTTCCAGTGCATGGAGAACGAGTATTTTGGAATCTGCTGTTTTGGAACAAAACAACAAGTAATTTCTGTGGCCTTGATTTTTGTAATTAAGACAAGGTGTGCAAACTCCCCCCTTCCTAACATACATGGACACACTCCAGTAAACTTTGTTTTCAGCCAAGAAAATATGGCAAGAGCATCCCTTCTTCAACCACAATAAGACCACAGCCATAGTTACTGTAGAGTGTTTAAGGTTAGAAAAATTCTCCCCATGCATAAATTTTGTAGCACTACTTTGATCCTAAATTGGATGAGAGGGGTGGGTTGGTTTTATTTTGGTCTTTCCCCCCCCTCTTTCCCACTCAGTAACACTGTAAAACCTTTTGGCAAAAATGCAGATTGTTGTTTGTATTGAGGAATGGACTGAACTCCTGGCAGGATGCGATTCCAGTGGTTTGTCTGAGCACTGTCACAGATGCCATGAGCGTTTCCATTGTATTGTACATAATTTCTGAAATATTCTATTTAGTCATATTTTATAGGAGTATTAAAAAGCTACTGGCTAATTAATCACTTTTACACTTGTATAATTCAGAGCTTAGTTTAAAATAATAAATATGGCAAACAGTATTTTTGTGTTCTGCTTGCACTGGCGCTTGGAAAAGCAACATTTAAAGAGTTAAACTATATCAATAAACTGAGTAGTGTGGTGTATACTGCTGGTAGAACTGAAAATGCTTAAACGTGTGACATAGGCCAAACTCTTTTTCAGCAGAAATTAAGGGGAAAGCAGCCTTCTTGTTGGCAGGATATGCCATGTTCCATTTTAAGCCTCTGCAGTTTCACAGTCATGTGAACTTGCTCTGGTTTGCTGTGGATTTGGCTCGGTGTACACAAAAAAGCTGCAGTGCAGTCCCTGGTGAGCAAAAGCTCAGCACATCCCAAACCTCTGATTTGGTTCTCACTGTGCTTTTATAATCATAGCTGATGCTGTGGCCATGACTGCTTGGACAAGGAACATGGCATCCAGCTGCCAGCCAGGCTGGGGAAAGAGTTCTGCTAACATTCATTATTATAAAAATTGAAACTTGATTGTTGTCTCTTGCATCAGTTTGTGCTGGGTCTAGCAAAGGACTGGAAACTGGGAGATGAGTTTGCTGATAACGGTCCTGTGAAATTCTGATACTGAATCGCTCAAATCCGGATTTGAAAAAATTATTTGTTTTTCTGTGTGCCTGGCATAAAAAACTTCATTTCTCAAAGGATGATTGTTCATGATTCTGAAAATTAGATGCACTTAAGAAGTCTCACTGGAGAAGTAAACTCTGAGCTCTTTAATTCCTTTGGAAAGGACAGGCCTTAACCTCTGTGTTTTAATTAGAAAAACTAGTAATAGTGAACTTCTTCTGGGGTTCTTTTTGCCTCTTTTAGAGGTTAAAGGCAGGAGGCCTAGTTTATTCTTTACTTTGAGCACCCCCACCACAGTGAGTTTCTTCATCCACCCGACTGAAATGCTGTATTTGCGACACGCCGGCTGTGGCTTTTCCATCGTGCTTGGCATTGGACACAGCACTGGGAAATGAGCTTCAGGGCTTCAGCTGTGGATGGCAGAGAGCTGTGTGTCCCACAGGATCAGACTGATCACAATCACAGCACTTTCAGATCCTCTAAAGAATATTTACTGAATTTATTTTTGGTCCTTTAGTAGCAAACACTTCAGCACTGAACTTTTTGTGGTTTCAGGCTTTCTCTCACATACCAGTGTGAATGTAAGACCTTTGCATTTCCTGGATTGCCTTCTGCCTAAGAAACCACTTTTAGTTCTGGTTCATCAAAAAGCAAAACCAGGTATGGATTAAAGTCCCAACCAGATCCACATTTATACTCAGCATCATGCAATGCTCTTGAATAACAAGTTAAACTAGCAAAAACCCCAAACACTGCTTTTCCTGCTTTAACCCATCTTCTGGGGGAGTACAGCAGCTTTCAATATTCTAGGCTCCTCTTAAAAAGAGATGTTTTTATAACAGTAGCTGTGCTCTTTTTTTGAATACATGTAGACTGCAGCATTCAGGGGTAAAAGGACAAGGGAGGAAGTGTTGTAAAAGCTCTTTCCCACAGGTCTATTTGAAGTGTGGAGTGTATTTGCTTTGGCTTGGAGGGGAGAGAAGCCAGTGCTGTTGGAGGCAGAACAGCAGCAGCAGCACTCTGGATGGAAGGGCAGGAAACCTGAAAGCCCTTACTGCAGAGATGCTCAGAAAGCTTTACAAAAACAGCCTGAATTCTCTCTCCCCTTCTGTCAGTTCAGTAACTACACAGATTCTGGGGCTGCAGCAAGACTCATCTTAATATAGGATTGTGTCCTGATGCCGCAGCAACAAAGCTTAAATAGGGACATTTGTTAGAGAGATTCTTGCAGGAGTAATGCTGGGAAAGCTGTGAAGTGTGAGCAGCCTTGAAGTTAATGAAAAATTAAGATATTCAGAACCTTAAAACAGACTTCAGGATTCACATCCATGTACCCAAGAGCTGTAATAAGGGCCCATTTGAATCAGGGGCTTCCTCACTCACAACATTAAGAGTATCCAGCAAGAAAGATTAAACTTCTCTATTATTCTCACCAGAAAATCAGCCTTCTTTTAACAAATTATTGTAACTGATCATATATCTAGTGTGAGAAAGTTGTGTCTACATTAGTGTCACACGGGTGTGTTCACTGTTGGGTTAATGAAGGTAAATGTTTTGAATCCATTTTAGAGCAGAGTTCTTGTACAGAAACTTCTGACAGAAATGCCATCTGTAAGGACTGGTGGATCCTTAAGTGTCAGTTTGGCAAGTTGTCCTACTGTGGGTAGCTGCAGAAATATTTCGTGTATGTTGTTGTAGATTTAAAAGCATTGCTCATGGTTTCATTCGAGTGTCTGCATTTCTGACACGGATGTGACATATCTGTATATATTATAAATCAATACTATTTTTAACCACATATTTTGTACAAATATTCACATTAGCTCTGTACTTCAATGAAAATCTATTATGGTATTAAACATTTTGGTGGAATTAGCAAACTTCTTGTCCGTGCTTTGCTTTCATTTTATATTAGTGTTAAGCAGCTAAGCCATTTCTGGCATCCAAGGCAAATATTATCATTTCCAGCTATTCATGTTGTTCCTTAAATCCAGGTGCACCTCTACCCTCTAGTGACTGATCCCAGCCACTGCAGAGGCAGCTGCCAGCACCTCCGGATCTGAGAGCCCAAAATCAAACCTGAACCAACAGTAAATGTGAGCACAGTTTTTTCTAGCTAATGAGTAACAGCGTGGGACAGCACATTGCTGTTGAGGGACACCCAGCAGGAGATTTCAATACACACAGGTGCAGTTTATAACAACCTTTTCCTTTTTTCCCTTTCTCCAAAGTTGCTGGTGGGGTTCACAGCCAGGAATCAGATGATGAACTTTGTCCTACAGGTTCAGAACGGCCACATCCACACAGGTTCTACCAGGCGCAGCAGCAATGTCATTCTCCAGGCTTGGACCAGCTCAGCCTCACACCTGTAACAGGACACCAGTAATGAAGGAGGGGAAAAAAGACATTAAGAAAATAATTAGAAGAGCCTTGTCCCCTAGTACAATCCTTGGTGGTAGGGTGAAGGGGAAAAAGGTATCACATATATCTATATTATAAATATAAATATAAATATAAATATAAATATAAATATAAATATAAATATAAATATAAATAATATAAATATAAATTCACTAGATAGGCAGTGCTTGTATATATACATATGTATATATATATTCACCAGATAGGCAGTGTCAACTATAAAGTGATTAATAAGCATCATATTTGATTCTGTGATTCCATATGGTTGGACTTGATGATCCTCAAGGTCTCTTCCAGCCTTGACAATTCTATGATTCTGTGTCCCTGTGCACCAGTAAGAGGATAACAGTTTTGTACACTGCCATGAGTTGGGGTGGGGTTTGTGTAGATACACAGAACACAGACTTTGGACTCATACATAGCACAGATTCTCAACAAGGAAATGCTGGATTTTTGTCCAGTTCAGCAGTTTAGATTCTAGTGAGACGGAGAAGGATAAATTCATTTTCATTCCAGGGCATAGATGTGGGTCTGGACATCAAAAGACGGGGGAAAGCATCTTCTGGGAAGGAAATGGAAAATTTAGAGCCTCAGAATATAAGAGGAGAAAAAAAGGCTGATAGAAAAACAGCAGAATCAAAACCAATTTTTTAAAAATAATTATTATTTCTAACTGAAGAAGCACTTCCAGATATTCAGAGAATGGATTTTGCTCCTTGTTTTTACAGTCAGGCCACAGCTGAGCCAGCCCTGCTCAAGCTCTGCTTCTATTTAATTTCTATTTCATTTATGACATGCTGCAACACTCTTACAACCTGCCCCTCTTGACACCTGCGCAAGGGCCGTGTTGAGGAGCCTGCTCCGAACATCACCCGATGTCACCTCCCCTGTGACCTGGGGGTGCTGGTGACAGCGGCTGAACGTGAGCCAGCTGTGCCAGGTGGCCAAGGTGACCAGTGACACCTGGGCTGTACCGGCCATGGTGTGGCAGCAGGGCCAGGGCAGTGACCGTGCCCTGTGCTGGGCACTGGTGAGGTCACCTCCAGTTCTGTGTTC